>ML279215.1:41429-123823 GCA_005239495.1 Nicotiana undulata | reverse complement strand
GTTTTACCCCTTCCCCCCCCCCCCCCCCCCCCTCGAGGTCCATACTGTCTGAGTAACACTGTTTGGTTCATTAATTCTTCTCATTTATACTCCATATTAATTGTTTATTAATTAGTATTGGACTAGATCGCATATCGTTAAAATCACAAATCAAATTTAATTGTTACTCGTATTTTCGAGGTAAACAGTTTGGCGCCCACCGTGGGGCTAAAGATAATAGTGATTATTTCAGTGCTAATTTTCTGATAACATGTTATTCTTCACACTTTTTCTTGTCAAAGATTCTTTGATTTCAGGCTAAAATATGTTGAACTCAGCAAACACACCAATGCATGGTGACAATGGCCTCAGATTCCACGGGGAAAACGAAAATGCAACATCTCCAGGGGCCGGTGTGCCACTGCTCAACCCTGGGTAGCACCGATTCCTAACCCGGTTGATGTTGGTTCACATATTTCTATACACGTCGACATGGGCACGGACGTCAGAGGAAACATGCGTGGGGAAGTTCAACCCAGTGGCTAAAGAACAAAGGGTCGAGGAGATGGGTAAGTCAATCTCCAAGTGATTTTCGAAATGTTGCAAGCGCAACAGATTCCCATCACTCAGTTGCAAAGCCAGCAAAAGACTCCGAGTGTGGTGGGACCAGAAACTACTCATCGTGATGAACCAGTCCCGGAAAGGTCGAGCAACAATGGATCAGGAACTGACCCCACAATCATGAGAATGCTCGAAGAACACACAAGAGGATCGAGTCGGGAGAGAAAAGGATCGAGGACAACGATAAAAAAGTGGAAATATAGAACTCGAGGGTCGACCAAATACCGGGAGCACTTCCGGTTTAGAAAGGAATGGACTCTAAAAAGTTTGTGCAAAAACCTTTCCTCCCGAGTGCAGCCCCAAAGCCTATTCCGAAGAAGTTTCGCATTCCGGACATCCCCAAATACAACGGGACTATCAATCCCAACGAGCACATCATCACATATACTTGTGGTATAAAGGGAAATGATTAGGAAGACGACGAGATCGAGACTATTCTACTAAAGAAGTTTGGTGAAACTTTTTCCAAAGGGGCCATGATTTGGTACCATAACCTGCCCCCGAACTCTATCAATTCTTTTGCCATGTTGGCAGATTCGTTTGTAAAGGCACGTGCTGGTGCTATAAAGGTTGCAACAAGGAAGTCATACGTATTCAAAATCAAGAAAAGGGACAATGAGATGTTGAGGGAATTTGTATCCCGGTTCCAGTTTGAAATAATGGAGTTACCACCAGTCTCCGATGACTGGGTTGTACAAGCTTTCACTTAGGGGCTAAATGAACAGGTCTCGATAGCATCGAGTCAGTTGAAATAAAACTTGATTGAGTACCCCGTCGTGACTTGGGCGGATGTACATAACAGATACCCGTCGAAGATTAGAGTTGAAGATGACCAGTTGGGAGCCCCCTCGGGCTCGGTTTATCCAAACAGGTTAGCAACAAATGATCTGAGAAAGGTAGACAGGGAACCGAGACCGAATAAGGAGAGATATCAGCCGTACACCGAAGAGCGAAGGAACAACTTGAGGCGTAACGTACCTCGGAATCATCGAAGAGCAGATTGAGGTCAGAATTCTAGGTGACTCAAGAGTAAGACCGGCTTCGACAGGCACTCAGGGCCGGTAGAGGCACCCCGATTATCAGAATATAATTTCAACATCGATGCCTCGGGTATCATCTCAGCCATTGGGAAAATTAGAGATACCATATGGCCTAAGCCATTACAAACCGATCCTTCTCAGAGGAATCCCAACTTAATGTGAAAATATCACGGTACACATGGGCACATGTCACGACCCGAATTATCCACCAAACGGTCTCGCGACGACACCTAGTCTCTACGACTAGGTAAGCCTACAATTTGCGGAAAATAAGACAAAAGAGTAAACAAGAAATATTGCTAGCCACTCGGCAATTTATAGCTTTTACTTTCCCAAAACCCCGAACCTCACAAAGTCATAAACTCTGTACTATTGTAGCTTTATACAAAGGAATAAGGAAACACTGTATCTATATATATATATATATATATATATATATATATATATATATATATATATATATATATATATATATATATCTTCTATAACAATACTGGAGTGGAAGGGGACTCATGAGATTCTGCGGACACGGCAGAATTACCTCGCGGTCTCCTGAGGTCTGCTATGATGCGCCTAACCACGGTACGGTGTACTGTTACCTGGATCTGCACATGGGGAAAATATGCGCAGGAAAGGGCATGAGTACTCCACATTCGATACTCAGTAAGTGCCAAGCCTAACCCCAGTAAAGTAGTGACGATGTCAGGTTAATGCTCTACTGAGTATTAAAAACAAGTCAGTTATAAGTCTAAACAGTGAAATATAAATAAGCAATGATAGTAGAATTAATGGAAACTGAAAGAATTAATAAAGAAAGAGAGCCCTCGGCTCAGCACAACATATATATCTCCACAATAAGTATGCAATGCAGTATAGGGGGAAAGCTCCCGGATCTCGGTCCGTAGTCCATATTTAAATATGCTATACAGTACAGAGGGAAAGCTCCCATATCTCAGTCTGTAGTCCCAATTTAAATATGCAATGCAGTACATGGGGAAAGCTCCCGGATCTCGGTCCGTACTCCCAATTTAAATATGAAATGAAAAAGTATGTCGGGTACAACTTAATTAAGCAGTTCAGGAAAAATAACAGGCAAGAATAACGTAAAAGTACCTAAGCATGGAGCAACGAGTATCGAATAAGAGGAAATCACGTAAGGACAGGTAGGCATGCTAAATCTTAAGCTAACTACTCAGTTAAGATAGGAAACAGTAATTTAGGAACGAAAACAAGTTATGCAATGGAAGGAAAAGTGTAATTTTAGCAACAACGACCCGTGTACGCACTCGTCACCTCACGTACACCGCATCCACATAGTAAAATCAGTATAAAATGCCTAAGGGAAAGTCCCCAACACAGAGTTAGGCAAGCCACTTACCTCGACTACGCTACTCAACCCAATACCACGCTCTTGCCACGAGTATCCGACTCTGGGTGGCCCAAATCTAATAAATTCGATTGCATAATGTAAGTAACACTTTAAGGAATCACAATAGCTAATTAATTCGAAGCTAATACGTGAAATTAGGAAATTCGCCCAAAAGCTCCTTGGGGCCCACGTTTCGTAATCGGGTAAAAATTATATTTTCCGGACACTCATTCACTCACGAGTCTAACCATATAAGAATCTCTAAATTCGGAGGTCAAAAACCCAATCAAAACCCAATAATTTGGTCTATGAAGTTCATCCAATCTTTCCCACAATTTCCACCCAAATTCGAATTTTAAAGGCTAGATTTAAGTTAGGAATCATGGAAATTGATCCAAGTAGGTTAGAAATCACTTACCCAAGTTTCCCAGGTAAACTTTTTTCCAAGAATCGCCTCTCCTGAGCTCTCAAATTCCAAAATGGTGAAAATAACATAAACTCTCGGACTTGGGTCTTTAAAAGACTACCTAGGTATTTCTTCTATGCGATCGCGGACGCATAGTCGCAATCGCGGAGGGTATTCCAACACGCGCCTAAAATCCCTTCATCGCGTTCGCAATTACAAATCTGCGATCGCGGACCTTCTCCCCTCACAGCTATGCGATCGCGAGCCATGATGTGCGATCGCGAAGACCAAGGTTCCCTCACTCTACAATCATGATTGGCCTTGTGCGATCAAGAAGAATAAATCCCAGACTTCCCATACTTACCTTATGCGATCGCGGATGTTCTCTTGCGATCGCATAGGACAAAGAACTGCTGTAGAAAAACAAGAAAAAACCACCAAAGGCTTTTAGGCCAAAAATGCCTGCTTGGGCATCCGAAACACACCCGAGGACCCTGGAACCTCAACCTAAACCACCAACCAACCCTAATACCTCATTCAACCTTGGTCGAGCCTTATAAACACATCTCTTAACATCAAAATCATCAAATATGCATAGATTCAAGCCTAAGAACGTATGAGATTTCTAAAATTCACATTCGATGCAGAATGACGTCTAAACTCATCTGAATGACCTCAAATTTTGCACACATGTCGTAAATGACATTACGGACCTGTTGTCGCTTTCAGAATTCCATTCCGACTGCGATATCAAAATTTCACCTATCAGCCGAAATCGTTGAAATTCTAACTTTCGCCAATTCAAGCCTAAATCCACAACCGACCTCAAAAACATATTCTGAACACGCTCCTAACCCTAAAATCACCCAACAGAGCTAAAGGAGTCGACGAAATTCCATTTTGGATCCGTCTTCACACAGTTCTAGCTACGGCCTGATTTCAAAAGCTAGAATCGATATTTAAGGACTATGTGTCAAAATTCACTCTGAATTTCACCACCCAACGCTACGACAAGTTCCAATGACATAAATAGACATGGGAGAAGCAGTAATTAGGGGATTGCAGTGCTAACTCTCAAAATAACCGATCGAGTTGTTACAACACAGGACGGAGGATTGCAGGCAACTAAGAGAGGAGGTAGCTCGATTGTTCAATGAAGGGAATCTTCGTGAATTTCTCAGCGATAGGGCCAAGAACCATTTCAGAGAAAGGGATGCCAATAGGAAGAATGAACCGGCGAACCTCAACATTTTATTCACATGATCATCGGCGGAGTGGACGTCCCACAAGGACCCATATTGAAACGCACCAAAATTTCAATCATAAGGGAGAAGCGGATTCGGGATTACATGCCCAAGGACACCCTCACATTCAATGAGGAAGACACTGAGGGATTATCTCAGCTCACAACGATGCACTGGTAATATCTATTCTTTTAAATAAAGTTCAAGTTAAACTTGTTTTTGTGGATCTAGGTAGCTCAGCAAATATAATCAGATCGAGGGTCGTGGAGCAGCTCGGTCTGCATGACCAAAACATACCAGCATCTCGAGTCTTGAATGGCTTCAACATAGAAAGTGAAACAACGAAGGAAGAAATCATCCTCCCAATGAATGTGGTCGGAACCATACAAGAAACAAAGTTTCATGTCATCGAAGGTGACATGAGGTATAATGCTTTGCTTGGAAGGCTATGGATCCACAGCCTGAGGGTGGTGCCATCAACCCTTCATCAAATGATGAAGTTCCTAACCAAAGATGGCGTGATAACGGTATATGGGGAACAACATGCAGCTAAGGAGACGTTTGCAGTCCATGACTTGACACCAGTATCGATGCCCTCTACGTCGGAAAAGTCGAGCGTCAAGGACAAACAAGTAGCCAAATAGCAATCCCAGCCTATATCCTCGTTTGAGCCCGAGGAATAGGTGATCGAAGAACATGTGGTCGAGGATGAAGAAGAAGATTCCCTAACTCCTCGAGCCTTCGTCGCCCCCGAGGAGTCAGATGTGACGAAGTCCACAGTCGAGGAACTAGAGTAGGTGATATTTATCAAGTATCCGCCGGAATGAAAGGTATACCTGGGGACAGGATTAACCCCCGAACTCAGGAAAGAAACTCATTCAATTCCTTATCGATAACATTGATTGCTTTGCTTGGTCCACTTAGATATCACAGGGATCCCACCGGAGATAACCACCTATCGACTAAGTGTTGATCCCATTTTAAACTAGTGAAACAAAAGATGAGGCCTCAGTTCGAGGTAAAGCACGTGTTCATCAAAGACGAGGTAACCAAACTTCTTATGATAAAGTCCATTAGGGAAGTAAGATATCCTGATTTGCTAGCTAATGTAGTAGTAGTCTCTAAAATGGGAAATTAACTTAGAATGTGTGTACACTACAAAGATTTGAAAAAGGCATACTCCAAAGACTCTTTCCCATTGCCCAACATCGATCGTTTGATCGACGCTACAGCCAACCACGAGATCCTTACTTTTCGTGATGCCTACTCCGGGTACAATAAAATTTGAATAGACCCGGAGGACCAGGAAAAGATATCGTTTATCACGAAGTATGGTACATATATCTATAACGTAAGGCCCTTCAGGATTAAAAAATGCAGGGGCTACATACCAATGGCTAGTTAATAAAATGTTCGAACATCAAATAGGCAAATCTATGGAAGCTTATATTGATGACATGCTAGTTAAGTCCCTGCGCGCATAGGACCATTTGACTCATTTGCAGGAAACGTTCGAGATCTCAAGAAAACACAACATGAAACTCAACCCCGAGAAATGTGCATTTGGAGTTGGCTCAAGAAATTTCTTAGGTTTCATGGTGTCGAACAGGGGGATCTAAATCAACCCCGACAAAATCAAAACTATCGAGGAAATCACCGTTAAGTGTGGGTTGTTATCGAGGTTTCATGTGCAAGGTTCATTAAGTGCTTGAATATGTTGGTATAAAAGAATGATAAAGAACCCAAATGTGTGAATGTATCTAAGTGCTAAGGGATGTGTAACAAGTGATGAAAAGGAGTTGTGAATTGATTTAATTGAACTAAATGACCATGGCAATATCGAATATGACTCATTGTTTGGAAAGGCTTATTGTGGCTTGACTTCATACGGATTATTTGTTGTAATGAATTTATATTCTATATTGATGAGAATCTTTGTGATTTAATTAAAGGTTGATTAAAACTATTGTGAACACATGATTGATTGGTTGTTATGACATTGTACTCTTGATGATATAAAGCCTTGTGATTGAATTGTGGGTTGTTATTGTTACTATGAAATGTGATTGTCCGGTGAGATCGGGATGCACGCTGCAACACGAAGTAATAAGGGTGGAGAGGTAATAAGGGTGGAATGTGAATTGTACGGTGGGATCGGGTTGCACGCCGCAACAGAATGTAATAAGACTGAGATGTGATTGTCCGGTGAGATCGGGATGCACGCTGCAACACGAAGTAATAAGGGTGGAGAGGTAATAAGGGTGGAATGTGAATTGTACGGTGGGATCGGGTTGCACGCCGCAACAGAATGTAATAAGACTGAGATGTGATTGTCCGGTGGGATCAGGTTGCGCACCGCAACAGGAGTAATAAGGGTGTAGGTGGTTCCATAGCAGGTAGCTCAACCCGCCGTTAGTGGTGCCTCCTATTCATCTCTTCAGCAGTTCTGGTGAGCCCCATTTCCTCTCGGGGCCGTGTGTGGATTGTACCATTCTCTTTTGCTTATGATATAAAAGGTATAGCCGGGGCCTTGTTGCCAGCAAGTTTATGTATAACTCCTAGTACTCTTAGAGGCTCCGTAGACACTATGTGGGTTGTATATATATGTATATTTTGGGCGGTAGTTGCACTCACTCGTAATTTTGGATCGCAGATCAGAAAGGTTGTATGTAACTTGTATGTTTTGGATTATCTATTGTCGAAAGTTAAAAGAGGAAAAATGGAATCATGTTGTAAATTGTACTTTGGATCTAAATTGTCTAACTCACATGGAATAATATATGTTATGAACACGTGGTAATATGTTGGGTAGGAAACTCAAACCAGGTCCGCTTGATTGTGTTCATCCGGTTAGGCGCCGATCTCGTCCCTCTATTTTGGGGCATGACAAACGTGGTATCAGAGCCTACAGTTTTAAAAGTGTCTTAGGATGTCTCGGAGTCGTGTCTAGTAGAGGCCTTCTTATCGGTGTGTTGTCGATCACGTCTATAATTAGGGGGCTGCATGGACATTTAGGAAAATACCCTTTCAATGTTACTATGTATCGTGCGATGAAGTAAAAGGTGAGGATATCTTTATCTAACTCGTGCATTGTCCTAATTTTCAGTAAATGGCGCCCAAGAAGAGAGATCGACTCGGCCTAGAGGCCAGTGCCACCCCAAGTGTGGCCATGAATCCTTTATCTGATGGTGCGGGTGAGAATGATTCCCCGACCATGAATCTACCTGACTGCTCCGTGCCTAGCCAGTCTATCCCTATTCCTGCTCTAACGGAGGGTACTGAAATCCCTCCCGCTAATGTTCCTGACCCTTCCTCAGTCCCAGCTTCCGGTCCCAGTATTGCTGATGGGGACCTCAGGGGAGCTATTCAGATGCTGACTCAGTTAGTAGCCTCCCAGGCCCAAAGATCATAGGTTGCTCATGCGTCCTCTAGTGAGTAAGGGGATTCTTCAGGTTCTAGGGTCAACCAAATTCTGCGGTTAGCCCCTCCAGAGTTCACAGGCACCGACCCAGAGGCTGATCCTCAAGAATTTATAGATAAAATGTACACGACCCTTCGGGTTATTAGGGCTACCGAAATAGAGGGAGTTGAGTTAGCTTCCTATCGTCTAAAGGGAGAAGCATATTCATGGTTTGAGATGTGGGAGAGTTCCCGTGGATAGGGGATCCCTCCGGCGAGCTGGGTCGAGTTTGTAGATACCTTCTTGGATCATTTCTTGCCTGCCGAGGTTATTGTAGCCCATGCTGTAGAGTTTGAGGTCCTTAAGCAGGGTCACATGAGTGTGTGGGAGTACCATATGGAGTTCGTGCGCTTGTCCAAGTATGCTACCCACATGATGCCGACTATGTAGGCTAGAGTTCCTCGGTTTGTTCAGGGCCTTGGTCCCTTTGTTGTCAATGAGATTGATACAACTATTTTGCATTCAGATATGAATTATGGTATGATTGTGGGTTTTGCCCAGGCTACGAAGGCTCAAAAATCAAAGATGAGAATGGAGAGAGAGAGAAGTAGTAGGGCCCGGTCAACGGGCAACCCTGGGAGTTCAGTTGGAGGTAGGAGATCAGCCCTTGGGACAGGGTCATCAGGGCCATCTCAGTCCTATGCTCTGTCCTCAGCCAGTGCGCCGCCATCAAGGCATAGTTATCAGCAGGGAGGTCGCTTTGGGCCCGGTTCAGATAGCATGAGGTTCCATCAGTCAGGTCGTTCTGGTGGGAGGTTCCAGCAGCAGTGGAGGGCCCCATGTCCTAAGTGTGGGAGGTTCCATTATGATCCATGTGACTTGGATATCCCAGTATGCTATAGATGCAGAGTGAGGGTCCATGTTCAGCGAGATTGTCGTACGCCCAGTCAGGGAACAGGTAGGGGTGTTGCTCAGCCGTCCAGTTCTTCAGCCGCTACATTTTTAGCATGCCCTCCAGCTCCAGCAGGGCGCGGTGCAACTAGGGGTAGAGCACTGGGTCAAGGGGGACCCATTCGGTTCTATGCTTTGAATGATCGCCAGAGTGCGGAGGCTTCTCCAGATGTTGTCATAGGTATTTTGACTGTCCAATCGCATGATGTTTATACTCTTATCAATCCCGAGTCTTCATTGTCATATGTTACCTCCATTTGTTGCTTCAAGTTTTGGGATAGAACCCGAACAACTTCGTAAGCCGTTCTCAGTGTCGACTCTGATTGGTGATTCTATTGCGGCCGTGCGAGTCTATAGGAATTATGTTGTCACGGTGTGTGGTCGAGATTCCACGGCCGATATTATTGAGTTAGAGATGTTAGATTTTGATGTAATCATGGGAATGGATTGGATCTACTCGTGCTTTGCTAAACTCGACTACCGAATTAGAATTATGAGGCTTTTGGGATAACCAACGCCCCAACAGCTTTTATGGATCTTATGAATCAGGTTTTCAAGTCGTTTCTTGACTCTTTCGTGATAGTCTTCATTGATGATATCCTTGTTTATTCGTGAAGTCAGGAAGATCATGCTAATCACCTCATGGCAGTTTTGTAGACTCTTCATCAGCACTAGTTGTATGCAAATTTTTCGAAATGTGAGTTTTGGCTAGAATATGTCACCTTTTTGGGCCATGTTGTTTCTAGGGAAGAGATTCAAGTTGATCCCCAAATGATTGCAGCGGTGATGGATTGGCCTAGACCAACGACCCTGATGGAGATTCGTAGTTTCTTAAGTCTAGTTGGGTATTATTGGAGGTTTGTGAAGGGATTCTCTACCCTCACCTCCCCATTGACTAAGATGACACAGAAAGCAGTTAAGTTTCAGTGGTCCGATGCTTGTGAAAAGAGTTTTCAGGAATTGTAGTCGAGATTGACTTCGAAACTGGTGTTGGCTTTGCCAGAAGGTACAGAAGGATTCGTGATTTATTATGGTGCTTCGAGGGTTGGTTTGGGGTGTGTGTTGATGCAATGTGGTAAAGTTATAGCGTATGCTTCAAGGCAGCTCAAGAATCACGAGAATAATTATCCGATGCATGATTTGGAGCTCGCAGTGGTTGTGTTTGCATTAAAAATCTGGTGGCATTATCTTTATGGGGTCCATATGGATGTGTTCACAAACCATAAGAGTCTTCAGTATTTATTCAAGCAGAAGGAGTTGAAATTACGGCAACGGAGGTGGTTAGAATTGCTCAAGGATTATGATATGAATATTTTGTACCATCCAGGGAAGGCGAATGTGGTGGCCGACGCTCTTAGTCGGAAATCCATGGGTAGCTTGGCACATTTAGAAGCCAGTCAAAGGCCTTTAGCTCAGGAAGTTTATCAGTTGGCCACTCTAGGGGTCTGTCTTTCAACCTTAGATGAGGGGAATATCGTGGTGTGTAATGGAGCAGAGTCTTCGCTTGTAGCGGAATTCAAGAGAAAGCAATTCAGGGATCCGTCTTGGGCACAATTGAGGGAAGAAATTTTGAATCACAAGACTTCAGCATTTTCACTCGGTAATGATGACGGTGTCTTGTGGTGTCAAGGAAGATTATGTGTTCAAGATGTGGATGATCTCCAGGAGAGGCTAATGGTAGAGGCTCATAATTCTAGGTATTCTGTTCACCCAGGTTCTACGAAAATGTATCACGATGTCAAGGATATTTATTGGTGGAATGGTATGAAGAGGGGTGTGGCGGACTTTGTGGCTAGGTGTCCGAATTGTCAACAAGTGAAGGCCGAGCATCAGAGGCCCGGTGGGTTGATGCAGCTTATGGAAATACCAATGTGTAAATGGGAAATGATCGATATGGACTTTTTGGTAGGATTACCCCGCACTCAGTGCAAGTTCGACTCAATTTGGGTAATAGTGGATCGACTCACGAAGTCGACGCATTTCTTGCTAGTCAAGTCCACCGATACTGCAGAACAATACGCTCAGTTGTATATCAAGGAAATAGTCAGACTTCATGGAGCTCCTATTTCTTTTATCTCGGATCGAGGAGCTCAGTTCACAGCTAACTTTTGGAGGAAATTTCAGCAGGGTTTGGGTACTCAGGTAAACCTCAGCACAGCTTTCCACCCACAGACGGATGGTCAAGCGGAGCGGACTATTCAAACGCTTGAAGATATGTTGCGGGCTTGTGTTTTAGATTTCAAGGGTAGCTGGGATGATCACTTGCCGCTTATAGAGTTTGCTTACAATAACAGTTTCCATGATAGTATTCAGATGGCCCCATTTGAGGCATTGTACGGAAGGAGGTGTAGGTCTCCGATCGGATGGTTCGAGGTTGGTGAGGCGGAACTGCTAGGACCGGATCTTGTGCATCAAGCTATGGAAAACGTTAGAGTCATTCAGGAAAGGATGAAAACTGCTCAGAGCCATCAGAAATCATATGTGGATGTTCGTCGTAGAGATTTAGAGTTTCAAGTAGATGATTGGGTATTCTTGAAGGTGTCTCCCTTGAAGGGAGTGATGCGGTTTGGGAAGAAAGGGAAATTGAGCTCAAGGTATGTCGGGACATATCAGATCGCTCAAAGGATAGGGCAAGTAGCGTATAGGTTGGAATTTCCCCCTGAAATGTCATTAGTGCATCCAGTGTTTCATGTGTCCATGTTAAAGAAGGTAATTGGAGATCCAGCTGCCATCGTGCCAGTTGAGACCATTGAAATCAACGAAGAATTGTCATATGAAGAGGTTCCGGTTTCTATTCTGGATAAGCAAGTCCGTAGATTGAGAAACAAAGAAATTGCTTCTATTAAAGTGTTATGGCGAAGTCAGCAAGTCAAGGAAGCCATGTGAGAAGCGAAAAGTGAAATGAAAGAAAAATATCCCCATTTGTTTGAACAAGTCTAGTAGTGATCGTGAGAACTGCCATCTCTAAGTGAATGCACCATTGTGTTTAATTTTGTGCAAGAACACTTCACTCTCATAATTTCCTTATTGTTGTAACATCTCAAGTTGTGCCATATTTGTGTATTTTGTGATTATTTGGGTAATGTGCAGCTCCTTGAAGTAAGCTAAATTATGAGCAATACTTGTGATAGTTGAATGATATGCAAGTTATGGTGTTAACTAAATTATGTATAGCATGTTGAAGTAATTGAATTGCATACGATTTGATGAGATAACTGAATTATGTGCAAGTTGTTGGAGTAATTGAAAATGTATGAAATTGGTTAACAATGTGTTTCGGGGGCTCTCTGACAGGTATATAGGCCTAGTTACAAAGGAAACTTTGGCAAAATTTTCAGAAAATATTGGAGTTAGTGAAAATTGGGGTTTGGCATATTGTGTTTCCAAAACCAAGCGATTTCCCGATCCTCATTCGAGGACGAATGATTTTAAGTGAGGGAGGATGTAAAGACCCGTAAAATTTCATGTCTAAAATAATGCCCGAATAAGTCCCTGTGTTGTTATAACTGTAGGAATTCTTAAAACGGACCCATTTTGAGTAAAAAGTATCCCAAAACTAAAAAGATAAAAATTACTAGAAGTGCATGGTTATGCGACGCACTATGAGATCGCATAACAGGTATGCAGACCGCATAGTGGTCGCATACCTGGACAGCCAACTGTCCAAATTAAGGACAATTATGCGGCCCAGAATGGTCACATTTTGGGAATGCGGACCACATAGTTGTCGCATTCTTGCCCCATATTTTTTTGCGAGGGAGGTTATGCGACGCACTATGCGATCGCATATTGGTATGCAGACCGCATAGTGGTCGCATACCTGGGCAGTTTGTTTTTCAATTGTGGCCCATTTAAGGGCCAATTATGCGACAGGAATGTGGACCGCATAACGGGAATGCGATCGCATTCCTGACCGCATTTGTGTTTCGGGGCCTTTAAATTCTAATTTTTGTACCCGACCCCCAGTTCATTAAAACACTTACCCCCTTTCATTTTTAACATTTATCTGAACAAAATAGAGAGAAGTGAGAGTGGGTTCTAGAGAGAGAAGTCCCCATCTTCCTCAAATTGATTCTTCAAACATCAGTCAGGCCTGGAAATTTTCAAGTAATCTTAACACATAGGTTGGTTCTTGAAAAGGAAAAATTGAAACTTTGAATGCATGTGAACAATCTTCCATGACCTAGTAAAGGGAAGCTAGTTAAAGTAATCTTTCACTAAAAAGGGGCTAGTAATTGAAGGGGGTCACATAGCGTTCGATAAAATGCCTAAATGAGTTCGAGTTATGTTCATGGCTCCTAATTCTAAAATGAAATATGTCACATTATGGAATAGATTGACGGTGCTAGACGGTTCGGTGAATTGTGATAGAAATTAAAGGGGAAATTCGACACAAGGTATGTATGGCTAACTTTAATCTTCGTTGAGTCACCTTGTTGGTGTCCGGGCATTTAGTATGAGTTTCTTGCTGAGTACATGTGAATTGATTGTTCTGAAGTATTGAGGTGTAAGATTTCATTCTCCGATTTTCTTAGTCGATTATCATGTTAATTGAATTTGTGAAAGATGATATCTTTGTGATTACTCTATCACGTGCAAGGTTCGTTAAGTGCTTGAATATGTTGGTTTAAATGAATGATAAAGAACCCAAATGTGTGAATGTATCTAAGTTCTAAGGGATGTGTAACAAGTGATGAAAAAGAGTTGTGACTTGATTTAATCGAACTAAATGACCATGGCAATATCAGATATGACACATTATTTGGCAAAGTTTATTGTGGCTTGACTTCGTACGGATTGTTGGTTGTAATGAATTTATATTCTTGATTGATGAGAATCTTTGTGATTTAATTAAAGGTTGATAAAGACTATTGTGATCACATGATTGATTGGTTGTTATGACATTGTACTCTTGATGATATGAAGCCTTGTGATTGAATTGTGGGTTGTTATTGTTGCTATGAAATGTGATTTTCCGGTGGGATCGGGTTGCACGTCGCAACACGAAGTAATAAGGGTGTTGAGGTAATAAGGTTGGAATGTGAATTGTACGGTGGGATCGGGTTGCACGCCGCAGTAGAATGTAATAAGACTGAGATGTGATTGTCCGGTGGGATCGGGTTGCCCGCCGCAACAGGAGTAATAAGGGTGGAATGATGAGAAGGAATAAGGGTGGAATATGATTGTGTTGAAATAAGAATTGAAACTCTCAATTGTGTTTGTTTCCGTATCTATGTGCACTATTTGTTTGTTTCTTTAAGTTGTCCCCTATCTGTATATTGTTTGATTTTACTTAGAGTAAAGTTTGTTCATACATACTAGTACTATTCAACGGTACTAACATCCCTTTTTGCGGAGGCGCTACATCTTTTATATGGATGTAGGTGGTTCCATACCAGGTAGCTCAGCCTGCCATTAGTGGTGCCTCCTCTTCATCTCTTCAGCAGTTCTGGTGAGCCCCATTTCCTCTCAGGGCCGTGTGTGGATTGTACCATTCTCTTTTGCTTATGATGTAAAAGGTATAGCTGGGGCCTTTTTGCTGGCAAGTTTATGTAAAACTCCTAGTACTCTTAGAGGCTTCGTAGACACTGTGTGGGTTGTATATATATGTATATTTTGGGCGGTAGTTGTACTCACTCGTAATTGTTGATCGCAAATCAGAAAGGCTGTATGTAACTTGTATGTTTTGGATTATCTATTGTTGAAAGTTAAAAGAGGAAAAATGGAATCATGTTGTAAATTGTACTTTGGATCTAAATTGTCTAACTCACATTGAATAATGTATTTTATGAACACGGGGTAATACGTTGGGTAAGAAAGGAAAACAGGTCCGCTTGACTGGGTTCATCCGGTTAGGCGCCAGTCTTGTCCCTCGATTTTGGGGCGTGACAGAAAGTCACCCTCAATACTCAAGACCCAAACGAAGGGAAACTAGGCCCCAATTGGGAAAGACCGTACCGAGTCCTGGGAGCCGTAGGGAAAGGATCCTATAAACATAACACATTTGAAGGCGAGCATATACTAAACAATTGGAATATATCACTACTCAAACAATATTATTGCTGACGTATGATCTTCTTCCCCTTTTTTCGATTTGTATTTTAGACTAACTCCTTACAGGTGTTCAATTGGAGACATCGAAGCACCCTTCAACTCGAAGACCTTGGGTTTTAAAGCATGTGTTGCACTCTTTTTCCCTTAGATCAGGTTTTATCCCAAATGGGTTTTACCGGCAAGGTTTTTAACGAGGAAACACTTATTTGCTACCTAAAAGAAAATTTAACAAGTATTCAAGTCTTCTTTTCAATCAACCTCGAATACTAGGGGGAATCACCCTTGGAGGTTGCATTTTTGAAGAAAATAATTCATGCCAAAGAGGGCCTCGATAGGAGAACGTTGTAATGGGCCAAACGATCAAATGAACCGTGTCCATGTAGAGTAATCGAGCCCCTGATGGAAAAAACATGTACGCATGTATAAATTATTCAAAGAAGCATCCTTACTATATCAAAACACTTTATGTCTCAAAGAAGTTTACTATTATACGAAACTTCATGCTTATAATTCTATGAGAAACGGCTCAAGTGTCACGACCCAAAATCCATTAAGGTTGTGATGGCGCCGGACACTACTGTCGGGCAAGCCAACAAAAATTGATTTAAATTAAATTCCTATTTTAGCGTTTGGAATTTTTTACTTTTCATTTCATTACATAACAAGTGAATAAAAATTCGTTAAGTAAATACTATAGATTAACAATCCAATTTAATAAAATAAATCCCAAACATATCCCAGAACCCGATGTCACAAGTGCATGAGTAAATTTCTAAGATTGTATATATACTACAATATATGTCCGGAGTACAAACTGGACAGAATTTAAAATAAAGTACAATACATCTGAGGGAGACTCTGTCGGCTGCGGGTTGTCTCCGGATGGTGCATCTCGTCTAAGTGTCCAAGTCAGCCACATCACTGCATCAAGCTGTGCCACTATCTATGAATGTACCTATGCAATAAAATGCACAGCAAGTGCAGCATGAGTACGAAAACAACGTGTACTCAGTAAGTATCCCGCCTAACCTCGAAGAGGTAGTGACGAGAGGTCGAATTTGACACTTGCTATAGGTCAATTAAATATAATCAATGTATGATATTAAACATTGGTATTAACATCAAATAACAAATAATGACAGGAAAGAACAATTGTTTCCATAAGTTTATAAATTCTCAATTTTCCGTCATTTCATTTAGAAGTTTACAATTTTAAGGCAATTTAACAGTCCAAGGCACATATGGTATATAGCATAAATCATGCGCAGGAAATGCCGAGGGTCGAACGGCGCGGACCAACAATAATAAAATGTGCATTGCCAGAAGGTCGAATGGCGCGAACCATAGATGCATCTATTAATCGCTGTGGCGTACGACCCGCTCCCATGAGAGTAGTGGAAAGAATCACTCGCTCGCAAAATATATATTGCGAAGCGGTCACACATAAGAATACACATTCAAATAGTCTAGCCCGACTGTCAGGAAAGCAATTACTCAAGAAATGAAGAAGTTCTCTTTTAATAGTTACAAAAATAGCATTTAAGTCTTTTCCAGAAATTCATTTATCAAATTCGATAAGATTTAAGTCATTTTCAATTTCATAAATAAGGATACAATACTGCAAATAAGACATGCTTTTGGATACTAGAATACCCAGACAAACATAATAGTAGCTACGCACGGACTCCCGTCACTTCCTGCGTACGTAGCCCCCATAAATAGTAGCGCATATATAATTATTTCACCGATGGGGACAATTCCCCCTCAGAAGGTTTGAAATGAGACTTACCTCGCTCCGAAGATTCATAACTGGCCTCCAAGACCTTCCGACGACTCAAATTGATGCACCACGCCCAAAACTATCCAAATAACCGGCAAACCAATGAAAATGTACTCTAATACTTGTAATGAGTCAATTTATATAAATTCCTAACTCTGCTTAGAAAAATTGACAAAATTGCCCTCGGGCCCACGTGCCCGGATTCCTAAATTTTTCGAAGATAAAGAGTACCCATGACTTTACTAACTCAAATATATAATTTACTCTCACTTTCATGCTCAAATTCGTGGTCAAAATTCTAAATTACAAATTCTAGGTCTTTCTTCAAAAATTCCGAATTCCCACAATTTTCCATGTCTAATCCATGTATAACTCAAGCATTTAACTCAAAAAGGGCAAGAAATCACTTACCTAGAGTTGTTTGATAAAAATCTCCTCTTGAAGCTCTCTAAAATCGCCCACACCAAAGGAAGAATGAAAGAAATGGTCAAAATTTCGTTTTTGAAATACTTCTTTACCCAGAAACAGCCTTTCTCGCGAACGCGTCTGATCCCCCGCGTTCACGAAGCCTTGAAGTTTAGGCCCACAAATATCCTTCTTCGCGTTCGTGACCCTGAGCTCGCGTTCGCGAAGGTCATCTGCCCAGACCCATCGCGTTCGTGTTCTAGGCCTCGCGTTCGCGAAGGTTATCGACCTAGGGCCCAGGCCACATTCGCTAAGGCCAATCTTCAGCAGCCCCCAACCTTCCTCTTTGCGAACGCGGACCTCCCCTCGCATTCGCAAAGAAGGAAACCAGATACAGTAAGCAACAACAACGATTCTCCGAAAATTGACCTGAAACCACGCTGAAACACACCCGAGAACCCCGAGACCCCGTCCAATCACACGAATCAGTCCCGTAACATCCCACAAACCTGCTTGAGGCCTCAAATCACATCAAACAACACCGAAACCACGAATCGCTCTCCAATTTAAGCTTTTGTGAACATTGAAATTTCGAACTTCTACATTCGATGCTGAAACCTATCAAACCACGTCCGATTTACCCCAAATTTTGCACACAAGTCACAATCAACATTACAGACATGTTCCAACTTTCGGAACCGCATTCCGGCCGCGATATCGAATTTCCACTTCCGGTCGGATTTCTCAAAAACCTTCAAATTTCTATCGTTAGCCAAATGACTTCAAAATTACCTACGGACATCCGAATTCACTTTCGATCGCTCTCCCATCTCCAGAATCACCATACGGAGCTATTCCCAGACTCGGAATCCCAATCGGACATCAATATCACTGAAATGCACTGCAACCCAGACTTATAAAATTTCTTCTAAAATGATAACTTCCACAATATACGCCGAAACGCTCTCGGGTTATCCAAAACCTGATCCGAACATATGCCCAAGTTCAAAATCATCATACGAACCTGCTAGAACTTTCAAATCCTTATTCGGAGGCCGTTTACTCAAAATTCCAATCTTAGTCAATTCTTCCAACTTAAGGCTTCCGAAATGAGAATTTTATTTCCAATTTGACTCCGAACTTCCCGAAATTCAACTCCAACCACGCCTACGAGTCAAAATACCTGAAACGAAGCTACTCATGTCCTCTAACTGCTGAACGACGCGCTAGAACTCAAAATGACCGGTCAGGTCGTTATATTCTCTCCTACATAACATACGTTCGTCCTCGATCGTGCTAAGGACTGCTCTGGAGTTGTCTGAAATCATTGTTTAACACCTAGTGCACCTACCTGTGCTACCACAACTCAGTTGAGCACATTAGCTCGACCAAATCTTAAGATATCCTCTTTTATCCGTACAATAAGCTCGGAACCCAATTCCAACACCCGAAGTTCTCTTCCAGGCATGTTTCCAATGTATGAACACAGTATCAACTACCACACGACGCACCAGAACATGACTACATACCTTTGCTGAATTAGCACCATGCACCGCATATTTCATCATCTAACCATAATGACGTTCCCTGAATCTTAATAGCCAAACTTTCACGAATATGATGCTCCTAATGCCTCAAGACACATATATATATAAGTACTACTATAACTCTTACAATACTACCACAACGGAGGAGATGTGTTGAGATTTATAACCAACTACAGAGTTACCCAACTACCAAAATTCTCCTCTTGTCTAGAATCATCACCCCATTACTAACCAAATAATGGTATTTGTCTTTTATTGTACTTCACATAATCTTATCGCACTGATCCCTGATACAATAATCTCGTCTCACCCAGTATGAGCTGCTCAAGAAATAAATCACCCAAGACATGACCAACAGTCTCACATGATGCAATGCGCCAATAGGCCTCAACTCGAACATGATACAGAAATAAATGACTTAGAAAGGGACTACTCGACTCACGCAACTAATATGAACTTCCTCAGAAAATAGAAAGTAAAACACAAGAAAAATAATTATAGGGAATCGCACTCAACATCACATTGTTGCGGCATGCAACCCGATCAAAATAACATACCCGTGGCGGCGTGCCACCCGATCCCATCATAAAATTTACATAAGAAGATACACACCGAGCTGATTTTCTCACTAATACAAAATATCGAATATCGGTCACAAGCACGCTAAGTGCATAGTACCATCTTGGGGAGACTGATAGAGGCATACACTACAACACTCAAGCACAACTGAGGTGCGATATATAGTATGAATCTTAAGAGTTATTCTGCTCACATAATGCCACCACTAGGCTGAATCTTAGCACATAGGAAATTATCAAGCTGTTTCACAACTCACATGGCACAATCATAATATTATATGAATTGGACGAAGACGAAGCAACATCTGATATTTCAACACCCCTCCTTGAGAAGCGCCATACTGAAATGAACGCACTTGACTCACATGGAGCCCACAACTATATTGGAATCCATTCACAACCCTCAAGCCGATTAAGCTCGCACTGCACTTGACTGATAGCCTTACCCGGGTCCATAATAACCCACTTCTCTCATAACACGCAAGAACAACCATCATAGTCGGGACAAACACCCCATAATCCACAACAAAATGAACTGAACGCCTTCCAGGCATAAATTCTCACAAAAGCAATATTACACTTCTTTATACTCAGCCTAAATCTTTAGTCCATTAAGTAACTACATGTCACACTCGTACGATCTTCCCGTGGTCATGCTCCCACGGCCTTCCACCTCGGCAAGCAAGAAATGATCCATGAAAACATCTACAAACTCGACCCACCTCGTCGGAGGGCTTTCCTCTCCACGGGAACTCTCCCACATCTCAAACCATGAATATGCTGCCCCCTTTAGACGATAGAAAGCTAACTCAACTCCCTCTGTTTTAGTAGCCTTCATAACCCAGAGAGTCTTGTACATTTCATCTACAAAATCTTGAGGATCGGCCTCTAGGTCGATGCTTGTGCAATCTGGAGGGGCTAACTGCAGAAACTGGTTGACCCTAGAACCTGAAGAATCCCCTTGCTCGCTAGAGGACGCAGGGGCAACCTGCGATCTTTGGGCCTGGGAGGCCACTAACTGAGTCAATATCTGAATAGCTCCCTTGAGGTCCCCATCATAAATACTGGGACCGGAAGTTGGGACTGAGGAAGGATCAGGAACACCAGCGGGAGGGATTTCAGTACCCTCCGTTGGAGCAGGAATAGGGATAGACTGGCCTAGCACGGAGGAGTCAGGAAGATTCATGGTCGGGGAATCATTCTCACCCGCACCATCAGATAAAGGATTTATGGCCACACTTGGGGTGGCATTGGCCTCTAGGCCGAGCCTAGCTCTCTTCTTAGGCGCCATTTATTGAAAATTTGGACAATGCACGAGTTAGATAGAGACATTCTCACCTTTCACTTCATCGCACGATATAGAGTAACAACGAAAGGGTATTTTCTTAAATGTCCATGCAGCCCCCTAATTATAGATGTGGTCGACAACACACCGATAAGAAGGGCTCTATTGACACGACTTTGAGACATCCTAGGACACTTTTAAAACCTTAGGCGCTGATACCAAGTTTGTCACGCCCCAAAACTGAGGGACGAGACCGGCGCCTAACCGGATGAACCCATTCAAGCGGACATGGATTGCCTTTCCTACCCAACGCATTACCCCGTGTTCATGATATACCTTATTCCATGTGAATTAGACAATTTAGATCCAAAGTACAGTTTACAACATGATTCAATTTTTCCTCTTTTAACTTTCAACAATAGATAATCCAAAACATATAAGTTACATACAATATTTCTGATTTACGATCCAAATTTACGAGTGAATACAACTATCCCCCAAAATAGTCATATATGTATATACAACCCACATAGTGTCTACGGAGCCTCTAAGAGTTTTAGGATTTTTACTTAAACTTGACGGCGACAAGGCCCCTACTATACCTTTTACATCATAAGCAAAAGAGAATGGTACAATTCACACACGACCCCGAGAGGAAATAGGGCTCACCAGAATTGCTGAAGGGATGAAGAGGAGGCACCACTAACAGCGGGCTGAGCTACCTGCTATAGAACCACCTACATCCATTTAAAAGATGCAATGCCACCGACAAAAGGGACATTAGTACTGTGGAATAGTACTAGTATGTATGAACAAGCTTTACTCTAAGTAAAATCAAACAATACACATATAAGAGACAGTTAATGAAACTAACAAGTATTGCACAGAAACAGAAACAAGCACAATCAAGAGTTTCATAGATCCTCATTTCAACACAACCACATTCCACCCTTATTTCTTCTCATCATTTCCACCCTTATTGCTTCCCGTTGCGGTGTGCAACCCGATCCCACCATAGAATTACATTTCAGCCTTATTACATTTTTTGCGGCGTATAACCCGATCCCACCGTACAATTCACATTCCACCCTTGTTACCTATCCACCCTTATTACGTTGTGTTGCGGCGTGCAACCCGATCCCACCGAACAATCACATTTCATAGCAACAATAACAGCCCACAATTCACTCACAAGGCTTCATATCATCTAGAGTACACTTTCATAACAATCGAACAATCATGTGTCCACAATAGTCTTTATCAATCAATAATTCAATCACAAGGATTCCTATCAACAAGAATACAAATTCATTACGACCAACAATCCGTATAAAAATTAAGGCACAATAAACCTTTCCAAACAAGGGGTCATGTACAATATTACCATGGTCATTTAGTTCAATTAAGTCAATTCACATCTCCTTTTTCACCACTTGTTACACAACCCTTAGCACTTAGATACATTCTTACATTTGGGTTCTCTACCATTATTTTATACCAACATATTCAAGTGTTTAACGAACCTTGTACATGATAGTGTAATCACAAGAAATCATCTTTCCCAGTTTCAATTAACATGATAGTCGACTGAGAGAATCAAAGAACGAAATCTTACACCCCAGTACTTCAGAACAATCAATTCACATTATACTCCGCAAGAAACTCACACCGAATTCTTGGACGCTACAAGGTGACTCTACAAAGATTAAAGTTAGCCATACATACCTCGAGTCGAATTTCCCCTTTTTAATTTCTATCACAAATCACCGGACTGTCTAGCACAGTCAATCTATTCCACAATGTGACATATTCTACTTAGAATTAGGATGCTTGAATTAAATTGGGTATTTTATCAAACACTATGTGACCCTCTTTAGATTACTAACCTCTTTTTGAGATTAATTACCCAAACTTGTTTCCCTTTACTAGATTATGGAGTTTAACTCACATGCATGCAAGGTCTCAACTTTAATTTTCAAGAACCAACCTATATGAGCTTTATTCTTAACCAAAATCTGAGAAATTGGGGAAATAGGGTTAAGACTTACCCTTTTGAGGGAAGAAGATGACAATAACTCAAAAATTTTCAGGTTTGAGTGATTTTGGAAAATTAAATTGGATGATGTTGAAACCTTCTCTCTCAAGAACTCTCTTTTTCTCCCTCTATTCTTGGTCAGAAAATCATTAAAAATGAAGGGAATGAGTGTTTTATTAAACAGGGGGTCGGGTTTAAATTTTAGAAAATAGGAGCCCCGACACAGAAATGCGGTCGGGAATGCAATTGCATTCCTGTTATGCGGTCCGCATTCCTGTCGCGAAAATGGCCCTCAAATGGGCCAAAATTGGAAAACCATCTGCCCAGGTATGCGACAACTATGCGGTCCGCATACTTGTTATGCGATCGCATACTGCGTCTGGCGATCGCATAACCTCCCTCGAAAAACCATGGGGAAAGAATGCGACAACTATGCGGTCCACATACCCAAAATGCGATCGCATTAACGGCCGCATAGTTGTCCTCAATTTGGAAAGTAGCCTGTCCAGGTATGCGACCACTATGTGGTCCGCATACCTGTTATTCGATCGCATAGTGCGTCGCATACCTGTTATGTGATCGCATAGTGCGTCGCATAACACGTAATTCCTGGAAAATTTTATCTTTTAAGTTTTGGGATACTTTTTACTCAAAATGGGTCTGTTTTAAGAATTTCTACAGTTATAACAACACAGGAACCTATTCGGGCATTATTTTAGACATGAAATTTACGGGTCTTTACACTCACATCCATACCACTGACCACACTAACGCTGTAAAACAATTCAAAGACCCATAACCAGGATACAAAGCATCTTTCGCCAAACACTGATCTCAGACGACACTGAAGACAACACCAGCTTACTCTAAACATTCAAATCCCTTGTTCTTGCTCATCCGAGCTCATGACATCCTTGTTAATACCTAACCGCAATCCTGATCCTTACTTCTAGTTACCTGCTGTTTGTTGCACCTAACATGCCGATATGGAATAGTATAGGAATTCCATCATAACTCCTAAGCCACTAATAGGGTGAAAACGTCATCATGTAGAAACCTTTTACTTACTTCAACTCAAGAGAATCATCACAACACGCGAGTGAATTCTAAAAATCACAAATCACAAAACAGGAAATCCTCAAGGGATAGTCTATACCACCATAACCATTCCAGGATCTGTCTACCCATGACAGGCCATAATACTTGAGGGCTTCCAAATAAAATCTATTACGGCGACCGACAAGCCTCGCACATACCGGCACAAACCACATGCATAACTTAATTATTACGACCCGACCGATCATTTTGCGTATTAGGTTCCCATTCCCCTAAATGAGACTTCTCATAGTGGCTTCGTGTGATTTATGACTTGAGGGGACGGGTGGTTCGGGATTTGGAATGTTTAGAATGCTATAGGAACACTTGGTTCCTTAAGGTTGGCTTTTTTGGCGAAGTTTGACTTCGGTCAACATTTTTAGCAAACAACCTCGAAATTGAGTTCCGACAATTTCAATATCTTTGTATGATTAATTCGGACTTGGGCGTATGTTCGGAACGGGTTTTTGATGACCCGGAAGCATTTCGGCGCCCAATATGGAAATCAGAATTTGCTTAAGTTTGAAATTTGGCTTGGAATGTGATTTTATGTTATCGAGGTCCGAACGAAATTCCGAGACCGGGAATAGTTCCGTTATGTCATTCATGACTTGCCTGCAAAATTTGAAGTCATTCCAAGTAGTATAGATCGGTCCGACGCATCGTTATAGAAATCAAGAACTTGAAGTTCTTGAGTTTGATTCAATTTGGTTTTAGGGTCGAATTTGGAGTTTTGTTGTTGTTTTTCACGTTCCGAAAATTCGAGCGATTCTGTATCATGAATACAGACTTGCCAGTGCCTTTGGAAAGGGTCCAGAGGGGCTCGGGTGAGTTTTGGACCCCCAAAAGCTAAATTCAAGAAACCAAAATTTCTCTATCTGGTTTCCTTCTTCGCGATCGTGGAAGGGGGGCCGCGTTCGCGAAGAAGGAGTGGGGATGGGTGGCTGAATTCTCTATGCTTTTGCGAAGTACCCTCCACGTTCGCGATGTGTTGGGTCCTTGACCTTCGCGATCGCACCCTCCTCCTCGCGTTCACGATGGGTTGGATCCCTGACCTTCGCGATCACACCCTTGTCTCCGCGTTCACATATTGGTAGAACGGGACCAGGCCCGTTTACTCTTCGCGTTTGCACGATATCAACTGGGTTCGCGGAGGTCTAGCTTGCTAGCCTTCGCGATCGTGGGCCCCTGACCGCATTCGCATAGAAGGGCCTTAGGGGCCTGGGACATTGGCCTTCGCGATCGCAGGCCCCTTGTCACGATGAAGGGGCAGCTGGGCAGTGCACTTTCTTTCAAATACAGGATCCGTACGTATCGACTATTATGCTATGTCGGGTAGCTTTAGGGCTCACTAGTATGTCTCTACGTGCTTTATATGTATCTTTGGTTGTATTTTGAGTTGCAGATTACTTTTGAAAAAGTATGAAAATGTTGAAAGTTGTAATTGAATTCCCAATCGATCAATCCGTGTTACAAGTATAGCCCTACTGATCTTATTGATAAATTCGATATATATATGTATATGTATAAGAGTCAGCACTCGAGTCGCAGGTATAACTCACGATCTAGGGGAACTTTATGATAAAGCGGTATAAGAGTCAGAACTCGAGTCGCAGGTATGAATCACGATCGAGGGGAGCATTATAGTAATTCAGTATAAATGTGTCAGCACCCGAGTCGCAGGTATGATTCGCGAACGGGGGAAGCTTTACGTCCAATCAGTTATTTCCTTATGACTCCGACCTGGATTTCAGTACTTGATGTGTATCTTCTTCTTATTGCCTCACATGTCTACTGCATTTCGTTATATCCTGTCTTATATTATTACTGTTGGACCTTAGTAAGCGTCAAGTCGACCTCTCGTCACTACTTCTTCGAGATTAGACGGGATACTCACTGGGTACATATTTACTTATGTACTCATGTTACACTTTTGTACTTAACTATACAGGTTCTGAGGCAGGTGCATCTGGTTATCAGACCGGCGCTAGATATTGACTGTAGCGGACCTGACTTCACGGTGAGTTGCTTTCTCCTGACGATCCTCTACAGACCATGGAGTCTTCTTTTGCTTATCTTCCCGTCTACTTATTTCAGACTGTGGGATTGTATATATATTTTGTCTCTTGTATATTCAGCTAGATTGCCCGTGACACTCGTGACACTAGTTCCTGGCACACACGTAGTGGTTATTTTGAGATTTTGGGTTGTACATATATATATGCTCCTATATCAGCTCACGCTTCTTCGTGGCTATTTTATCCACCACTGGGTCATTATCTTTCGATATCATGTTTTAACCCATTAAATTCGGTAAGTTTGTGAACTATTTAATCAAATAAAAAGGATCACTTAGTGAAATTTATGTTGTCTTGCCTAACCCCGTTGTTGGGCGCCATCACGACCTGAGTTAGTATTTTGGGTCGTGACAATGTGGTATCAGATCTCTAGGTTTACGTAAGTCTCACGAGTCATGGGCAGGGCCGGTAGAGTCTTGAAGATCAGTACAGAGATGTCTATACTTATCTTCAAGTGGCTATAGGGTGTTAGGAAACCCCTCTTTGTTCATATTCTATCGTGCATTCGATGATGTACTCAAACTTATTCTTCTATTCTCTCACAGATGGTGAGGATGCATGCATCCGATCTTCCTGATCTGCGAGATGCCGCTACCCCCGCCGCTCGAGGTCGTTGTGGAGGCAGGGGTAGGTCACCTGCCCGAGGTAGGGGATGAGGGCGTCCTAGAGCGATACCAGTCGCACCACCAGGGGACCCTATCATAGAGGAGCAGGATGAGGTGCCTCCAGTAGCACTTGCCCCAGTGGACTTTATGACGGCGTCGGGCTTCCAAGAGGTCATGGGCCGTATAATGAGATTCATGAACACCATGTCCTAGGCTGGTTTATTTCTAGCAGATCCTGCTACTTCACAGGCGGGAGGGGGAGTTTAGACCCCTACCGCCTAGGCCACAGGACGGGCAGCAACAACACATCATACCCCGGGTACATCGCCCGTGGGTGGGGTCCAGCCTGTAGTAGCTGCACCAGAGCCCAGACCAGTTGCAGAGGGCGATCAGCAGAAGATGTTGGATAGATTGACTCAGTTTCGCCCTCCAGTCTTCGGAGGTGAGCGGGGTGAGGACGCCCAGGACTTCATCGATAGATGCAGGGACAAACTGCAAAACATGAGGATTTTTGAGTCCCACAGAGTCGACTTCACTACATTTCAGTTAGAGGGCAGAGCTCGCAGGTGGTGGCAGTCCTATGCACTTAGCAGGCCAGCAGATTCTCCTCCTCTCACTTGGGAGCACTTTACGTAGATGTTCTTGGACATATATATTCCACCCTCTCAGAGGAAAGAGCTGCGGCGTCAGTTTGAGCAGCTAGAGAAGGGGAAGTTGTCAGTGATAGATTATGAGGCCAGATTTTTAGAGCTATCATGCCATGCACTTATGATACTACCTACAGATGCGGAGAGAGTGCGGAGGTTCATGGCTGGGTTGCATCCGGGTATTAGAGCCACTATGGCCCGAGAGGTGGAGATGGGTACTCCTTATCAGCTCGTGGTAGAGATTGCTCGCAGGATCGAGGATTACCGGTTGAGGAGCGGGGAGCAGGGTCAGCAGGACAAGAGGGCTAGGTTCTCTGGGGATTTCAGGGATTCCCTAGCTAGGAGAAAAGGTCCGTCTGGGGGTGTTCAACCCATCAGGCCTTCATATTCAGCACCTCCACCACCTACCCGAGGTGTTCCAGTGAGGCCTCAGGTCAGTGTCATGCCAGAGCGCTCCTACCGTCCTCCAGCCATCCAGAGTTCACCCAGCGGTTACTCCAGTCACCAGAGATCCTCTGGTTCTTATTTTAGTGCTATGCTAGAGGGTTCACACCGCACTCCGTCCATTCATGATGCCTCTTCTCCGGGACAGTAGAATAGGCTACCTGTGAGGTGTTATGAGTGCGGAGATTTAGGCCATATGAGGAGGGATTGTCCCAGGTTTCGGGGCAAGACAGTCCAACAGGGTTATCAGCCTATGAGTTCAGCACCAGCAGTCCGGCCACCTAGAGGTGGAGGACAGGTCGGCAGGGGTCGTCCTAGAGGGGGAGTCCAACCAGGAGGGGGTCAGCCAGCTTCTGTTCACTCCGGGAGGGCTCAGTCTTCAGGTGCTACAGCCATATTTTATGCCATTCCGGCTAGATCAGATGTAGTTGCCTCAGATGCCGTGATCACAAGTATTATCTCAGTATGTGGTAGAGAGGCTTCAATACTATTTGATCTAGGGTCCACATATTCATATGTTTTAGTACTATTTTCTCATTTTCTAGATGTTCCACGTGAGTCCTTGGGTTCTCCCATATATGTGTCCACTCCTGTGGGTGATTCCGTTATGGTAGACCGGGTCTATCGGTCTTGTGTGATTACCTTCTGTGGGTTTGAGACCAGAGCGAACCTTTTATTGCTCGACATTGTTGATTTCGAGGTTATTCTAGGCATGGATTGGCTATCTCCTCATCATGCTATGTTGGATTGCCATGCCAAGACAGTTACTTTAGCCATGCCTGAGTCTCCTAGGTTAGAGTGGAGGGGTTCTTCAGTTAATGCATCCATCCGGGTCATTTCTTTCGTGAAGGCTCGGCATATGGTCGAGAAGGGGTGTTTGGCTTACCTTACTTATGTGCGGGACACCACTGCCGAGTCCCGATATTGATTCAGTGCCAGTGATTCGAGAGTTTGCAGATGCATTTCCTTCAGACCTTCCCGGCATGCCTCCAGATCGAGACATTAATTTCTGTATTGATTTAGCTCCAAATACTCAGCCTATTTCCATTCCCCCGTATCGTATGGCTCCTAAGGAGTTGAAGGAGCAGCTGGAGGAGTTGTTGGCTAAGGGGTTCATCAGGGCGAGTGTATCGCCATGGGGTGCTCCAGTTATATTTGTGAAGATGAAGGATGGGTCTATGCGGATGTGTATTGATTACCGCCAGTTGAATAAGGTTACTATTAAGAATAAGTATCCTATGTTGCACATTGATGATTTGTTTGACCAGTTGCAGGGTGCTCGTGTGTTTTTCAAGATTGATTTGAGATCGGGTTATCATCTGTTGAAGATTCGGGTTTTAGATGTTCCGAACACTGCATTTCGTACCAGATATGGCCATTATGAGTTCCTGGTGATGTCCTTTGGTTTGACTAATGCTCCAACAGCATTCATGGACTTGATGAATAGGGTATTCGGGCCGTATATTGATTCTTTCATCATTGTCTTCATTGACGACATTTTGATTTACTCATGGAGCCTGCGTGAGCATGAGTAGCATTTGAGCGTTGTGCTCCAGACCTTGCGGGAACAGAAGTTGTATGCTAAGTTCTCAAAGTGTGAGTTTTGGCTAGAGTTTGTGGCATTTCTGGGGCATGTCGTATCCGGAGAGGGTACCAAGGTTGATCCACAGAAGATTGAGGCAGTTCAAAGTTGGCCGCGTCCTACTTTAGCTACAGAGATCAGGAGCTTTCTGGGTCTAGCAGGCTATTATCGCCGAGTTGTGGAGGGATTCTTTTCTATTGCAGCTCCATTGACTAGATTGACTCAGAAGAATGCTCCGTTTTGATGGTCCAATGAGTGTGAGGCGACCTTTCAGATGCTCAAGTCAGCATAGACCTCAGCACCAGTTCTGACATTGCCTTCCGGTTCTAGGATGTATATTGTGTATTGCGACGCTTCACTCGTCGGGTTGGGATGTGTGTTGATGCAGGATGGGAGAGTTATTGCTTATGCTTCGCGCCAGCTGAAGGTTCATGATCTTAGAGTTGTCGGCTATTGTTCATGCCCTGAAGATTTGGAGGCACTACTTGTATGGAGTGTCTTGTGAGGTTTATACAGACCATCGCAGTTTGCAGTGCTTGTTCAAGCAGAGGGATCTTAATTTGAGGCAGCGCAGATGGCTTGAGTTGTTGAAGGACTATGATATCACCATTTTGTATCATCCAGGCAAGGCAAATATGGTAACGGATGCCTTGAGTAGGAAGGCAGAGAGTATGGGTAGCTTGGACTACATTGCAGCAGAGGAGAGACCTCTAGCCTTGGACATTCAGTCCTTAGCTAATCGCCTAGTAAGATTAGATCTTTCAGAGCCTCGTCAATTTCTAGCTCATGTAGTGGCTCAGTCTTCATTATTGGGAGAGATTAAGGCTAGGCAGTTCGATGATCCGTGTTTGGCAGAGCATAGGGAGACAGGTGCCCAGGGTAGGGCCAAGGAGGTTACTTTGGGCGAGGATGGTGTTCTGAGACTACAAGGCCGTTTGTGCTTTCCTGATGTTGATGGCCTGAGGGAGAGGATTTTAGCAGAGGCGCACAGTTCTCGGTATTCTGTTCATCCAGGAGCGACAAATATGTATTTTGATTTGAAGCAGCATTACTGGTGGAGGCAGATGAAGAAAGACATTGTGCAGTATGTGGCTAGGTGTCTTAATTGCCAGCAGGTTAAGTACGAACATCAGAGGCCAGGAGGCCTGCTTCAGTAGATACCCATTCCTGAATGGAAATGGGAGCGCATCACTATGGACTTCTTCGTTTGGTTGCCTCAGACTTTGCGAAAGGTTGACGCGGTTTGGGTCGTTGTGGATAGATTTACCAAATCGGCGCATTTCATTCCTGTGGCTACTACTTACACTTTTGAGAGGCTATCCCATATCTACATTCGAGAAATAGTCAGGTTGCATGGTGTGCCGGTGTCCATTATATCTGACCGAGGTCCTCAGTTTACCTCACACTTCTGGAGAGCATTGCACAGCGAGATGGTCACTCAGATAGATCTCAGCTCAGCATTTCACCCTCAGACTGATGGCCAGTCGGAGCGTACAATTAAGATATTGGAGGACATGGTCAGGGCCTATGTGATTGACTTTTTGGGTCAGTGGGACCAGTTCTTGCCTTTGGCGGTGTTTGTGTACAATATTAGTTATCAGTCCAGCATCGAGATGGCTCCATTTGAGGCTTTGTATGGTCGGCGGTGTCGTTCTCCTATCGAGTGGTTTGAGCCTGGCGAGGATAAGCTATATGGCACGGATCTGGTGAGAGATGCTTTTGAGAGGGTGAAGATAATTCAGGAGAGGCTCTGCACAGCTCAGTCCAGATAGAACAGTTACGTAGATCAGAAGGCGCGTGATGTAGAATTTATTGAGGGAGATAAGGTTCTGCTGAAGGTTTCGTCGATGAAGGGCATCACGAGATTCGGGAAGAAGGGCAAGTTGAGCCCCAGGTTTATAGGTCCTTTCGAGGTGTTGAGGCGAGTCAGAGAGGTTACTTATGAGATTTCTTTACCTCTCGCCTTATCAGGAGTTTATCTGGTCTTTCATGTATCCAAGCTCTGTAGTTATCACGCCGACTTCTCTCACGTGGTTGATTTCAGCACTATTAAGTTGGATGAGAAGTTGGGCTACGAGGAGGAGCCAGTTGCTATTATTGATAGGCAGGATTGCCAGTTTAGGTCCAAGAGAGTTTCTGCCGTGAAGGTCCAGTGGAGGGGCCAACCTGTTGAGGAGCCGACTTGGGAGACCGAAGAGGACAAGCGGAACAGATATCTACATCTTTTCAGCGCTTCAGGTACGATTCTAGACACATTCGAGGTCGAACGTTTGTTTAAGAGGGGGAGAATGTAACCACCCGATAGGTCATTTGGCGTATTAGGACCCCGTTCCCCTAAATGAGACTTCTCATAGCGGCTTCGTGTGATTTATGACTTGCAAGGACGGGTGGTTTGGGATTTGGAAGTGTTTAGATTGCTATAGGAATACTTGGTTCCTTAAGGTTGGCTTTTTTGGCCAAGTTTTACTTCGGTCAACATTTTTATCAAATGACCTTGGAATTGAGTTCCGACAGTTTCAGTAGCTTCGTATGATGAATTCAGACTTGGACGTATGTTCGGAATGGTTTTTCGATGACCCGGGAGCATTTCAGCGCCTAATATGGTAATCAGGATTTCCTTAAGTTTGAAATTTGGCTTGGGATGTGATTTTATGTTATCCAGGTCCGAACGAAATTCCAAGACCTGAAATAGTTCCGTTATGTCATTCATGACTTGCCTACAAAATTTGAAGTCATTTTGAGTAGTATAGCTCGGTCCGGCGCATCGTAATACAAATAAAGAACTTGAAGTTCTTGAGTTTGATTCAATTTGGTTTTGGGGTCGAATTTGGGGTTTTGTTGTTTTTTTTCATGTTCCGAAAATTCGAGCGAGTTTGTATCATGAATACAGACTTGCCATCCTTTGGACAGGGTCCCGAGGGGCTCGGGTGAGTTTTGGATCCCCGGAAGCTAAATTCAAGAAACCAGAAATTTCTCTATCTGGTTTCCTTCTTCGCAATAGCGAAAGGAGGGCCGCGTTCGCGAAGAAGGTGTGGGGCTGGCGGTTGAATGCTCTATGCGTTCGCGAAGTCCTCTCTGCGATCGCGATGTGTTGGCTCCCTGACCTTCGCGATCGCACCCTCCTCCCCGTGTTCGTGATGGGTTGGATCCCTGACCTTCGCGATCGCACCCTTGTCTCCGCGTTCCCATAGTGGTAGGACGGGACCAGGCCCGTTTACTCTTCGCGTTCACACGATATCCACCGCGTTCGTGGAGGTCTAGCTGGCTAGCCTTCGTGATCGCGGTCCCTTTACCGCGTTCGCATAGAAGGGCCTTAGGGGCCTGGGCCATTGGCCTTCGCGATCGCGGGCCCCGTGTCGCGATTGCGATGAAGGGGCAGCTGGGCAGTGCACTTTCTTTATCCCCCTTCTTTCATTTTTCCTCCACCATTAGAGACTTGGAAGCTTAAAGAAAATATCCCACGACCTAGCTACTAAAAAGGTAAGTTAATTCCACTCTTATACTAGTTTCAAACATGAATTACTAGTTAAATTCCCTACTAAATCATTGAAAATCAAGAATTGGGTAGTACTTAGGGTTCTTGACGAAAATTGGTGAATTGTCCGTTTAGGGTTATGAATTCAAGTAGAAATCAAATATTAATGATCCTTAGGCTCTGGGTGAGTGATTACTTTGAGAATTTTTGGAATCTGAGCGTGCGGGCCCGGGGTTGAAATTTGGGAGTTCTTCAAGAATGTTGAATTATTGAATAAATAGGATAATTTCCCTTCTTTGAGCATAAATTGATATTATTGTACCATGTTTGGCTAGTTGCGAGTCCTCGGGTGTAGAGTTCAGAGTTCCGGGCGCGTCCTTGGTCCGAGGGATAGATTCGACACGAGGTGAGTCTCCTTTCTAACCTTGTAAGAGGGAATTGTCCGCATAGGTGTTCTATACGCTGTGTGTAATTGTTCCGGGGGCTACGTGAGTACAAAGTGATGAGAGTCCGTACGTATCGACTATTATGCTATGTCGGGTAGCTTTAGGGCTCACAATATGTCTCTACGTGCTTCATATGTATCTTTGGTTGTATTTTGAGTTGCAGATTACTTTTGAAATAGTATGGAAATGTGGAAAGTTGCAATTGAATTTCCAATCAATCAATCCTTATTGCAAGTATAGCCCTACTGAGCTTATTGATAAATTCAATATATATTTATATATGTAAAAGAGTCAGCATTCGAGTCGCAGGTATGATTCGCGATCGAGGGGAGCTTTATGATAAATCGGTATAAGAGTCAGCACTCGAGTCGCAAGTATGATTCGCGATTGAGGGGAGCTTTATGATAAATCGGTATAAGAGTCAGCACTCGAGTCGCAAGTATGATTCGCGATTGAGGGGAGCTTTATGATAAATCGGTATAAGAGTCAGCACTCGAGTCGCAGGTGTGATTCGCAATCGAGGGGAGCTTTATAATAATTCAGTATAAATGTGTCAGCACCCGCGTCGTAGGTATGATTCGCGAACGGGGGAAGCTTTACGTCCAATCAGTTATTTCCTTATGACTCCGGCCGTTTGTCTTACCCTTGTTTTCGCTTGGCTATTTGAGTACGGTTTTCATTGATATTGACTTGACTGATAGTTGGGGGAAAAGGAAAGTGTACATTGTTGCTATTCTCAGTAGTTACCTAGATTTTTGTACTTGATGTGTATCTGCTGCTTACTGCCTCACATGTCTAGTCTATTTCGTTATATCCTGTCTTATATTATTACTATTGGACCTTAGTGAGTGTCAAGCCGACCTCTCGTCACTACTTCTTCGATATTAGACGGGATACTCACTGGGTACATATTTACTTATGTACTCATGCTGCACTTATGTACTTAACTGTACAGGTTCCGAGGCAGGTGCATCTGGTTATCAGACCGGAGCTAGATATTGACTGTAGCGGGCCTGACTTCACGGTAAGCTGCTTTCTCCTAACGATCCTCTACAGCGCCATGGAGTCTTCTTTTGATTATCTTCCCGTCTACTTATTTCAGACTATGGGATTGTATATATATTTTGTCTCTTGTATATTCAGCTAGATTGCCCGTGACACTCGTGACACTAGTTCCTTGCACACACGTAGTGGTTATTTTGAGATTTTGGGTTGTACATATATATATATGCTTGTATATTAGCTCGCGCTTCTTCATGGCTATTTTATATACCACTAGGTCATTATCTTTCGATATCATGTTTTAACCCGTTAAATTCAGTAATTTGGTGAACTATTTAATCAAATAAAAAGGAACACTTAGTGAAATTTATGTTGTCTTGCTTAACCCCGTTGTTGAGTGCCATCACGACCTGAGTTAGGATTTTGGGTCGTGACATTAATCTCACTGAAGGAACTTGATCAGTGTCGTAAATGGGCCATTTCAACCATGGCTAACCAATCCATCTTCTTTTAATTATCCTTAATTGCCTCAGAAATAATAGTAACCCCATTCAACACATAACAAACTCAATCCTCATTCATCCCGAGTGGCCTTGATTCACGAGACCATGTTGTCTCAATCCCGTAAACCGTCTCATACCTTCCTTGTGCGCATTCACAACTTTGACTGATATACCCCTCCTGATAATCTTTCTATAATCCGGAGTTTATTCCTCTCACTCCTCCAATACTATCCTGCACGCTGAAAATAACATAGAACACTCCAACCATTTTTCCCTTTATCAGAAATTACAGTGCAAAAGCTCGATTCTTAATCATACTGCTGCCTAAAACTCTTAAACACCGCATTCTTAACTTTGAATTCATTAGGACCACTAGCGAGAGTCACCCACTCAGACTTGGCCCCGAATACAATCAACTCCAAGGCTCTTCTAGCACGAACAACCCTTCCAATGAAGCACGTGACTGAGTCACTACCCTTACAACTCGCCTATGCCTTAAGCATAAATTCTGAATCTTTCAAAGCCTAACCCTGGTCCAATAAGGCAAACTTTTGCACATATTTATCAAATCTCATGCGCAATTACCATTTTACTCCTGTCCCTTAGCTGTAATAACTTGCCAATACACCGATAATACGCAACCCCATGAGAAGATAATCCTACAACCCAATCGCAGGCGGTGGGACTCTCCCACTTAGCCTGAAGCTACTCCGTGCACCACTCTAGACCCCACTGAAATCCTTTCTCCTTTGCTGACATGATCTTGCTCAACCAATCTGTCAATTTCTTCTAAATCCTCCTGTTAGCATTCCATAAATACTCAAATTGTCTAGCACCCTTCACAGCAAGTGTAGCATGAGTACGAAAACAACGTGTACCCAGTAAGTATTCCGCCTAACCTCAAAGAGGTAGTGACGAGAGGCCGAATTTGACACTTCCTAAAGGTCAATTTAATATAATCAATGTATGATATCAAGTGTGGGTATTAACATCAAATAACAAATAATGACAGGAAAGAACAATTGTTTCTATAAGTTTATAAATTCTCAGTTTCCGTCATTTCATTTAGCAGTTTACATTTTTAAGGCAATTTATTAGTCCAAGTCACAGATGGTACATAGCATATATCATGCACAAGAAATGCCGAGGGTCGAACGACGCAGACCAGCAATAATAAAATGTGCACTGCCGGAGGGTCGAACGGCACGAACCATAGATGCATCTTTTAACCATTGTGGCGTACGACCCGCTCTCATCAGAGTAGTGGAAAGAATCACTCTGCTCGCGGAATATATATTGCTAAGAGGTCACGCATAAGCATACACATTCAAACAGTTTACCCTGACTATGTCGGGAAAGCAATTACTCAAGAAATGACGAAGTTCTCTTTTAATAGTTTCAAAAATAGCATATAAGTCTTTTCCAGAAATTCATTTTTCAAATTCGATAAGATTTAAGTCATTTTAAATTTCATCAATAAGGTTACAATACTACAAATAAGACATGCTTTTGGATCCTAGACTACCCGGACAAGCATAATAGTAGCTACGCACGGACTCCCGTCACTTCGTGCGTACGTAGCCTCCATAAATAGTAGCACATATTTAATTATTTCATCTATGGGGACAATTTCCTCTCACAAAGTTAGAAATGAGACTTACCTCACTACGAAGATTCATAACTGGCCTCCAAGCCCTTCCGGCGACTAAAATTGATGCACCACGCCCAAAACTATCCAAATAACGGGCAAACCAATAAAAATGTACTATAATACTTGTAACGAGTCAATTTATATAAATTTCTAACTCCCCTCAGAAAAATTGACAAAATTGCCCTCGGGCCCACGTGCCCGGATTCCTAAATTTTTTAAGATAAAGATTACCCATGACTTTACTAACTCAAATATATAATTTACTCACACTTTCATGCTCAAATTCGTGGTCAAAATTCCAAATTACAAATTCTAGGTCTTTCTTTAAAAATTCCAAATTCCCACAATTTTCCATGTCTAACCCATGTATAACTCAATCATTTAACTCAAAAAGCGGAAGAAGTCACTTACCTAGAGTTGTTTGATGAAAGTCTCCTCTTGAAGCTCTCCAAAATTGCCCACACCAAAGGAAGAATGAATGAAATGGTCAAAATCTCTTTTTTTAAATACTTCACTGCCCAGAAACAACCTTCATCGCGAACGCGTCTGAGCCCCCGCATTCGCAAAGCCCAGAAGTTCAGGCCCACAAATATCCTTATTCGCGTTTGCGACCCTGAGCTCTCATTCACGACCCTGAGCTCGCGTTCGCGAAGTTCATCTTCCCAGACCCATCGCGTTCGCATTCCAGGCCTCGCGTTCGCATTCCAGGCCTCGCGTTCGCGAAGGTTATCGACCTAAGGCCCAGCTCCCCTCCTTCCTTCTACACGTTCGCGACTCTCCACCCGCATTCGCGTAAGCTCCTCAAGACAACCCTCCGCGTTCGCGTCCTGCCCGCCGCGTTTGCTAAGGACAATCTTTAGCAGACCCCAACCTTCCTCTTTGCGAATGTGGAACTCCCCTCGCGTTCGCAAAGAAGGAAACCTGATACAGCAACCACCAATAACAATTCTCCAAATATTGACCCGAAACCACTCTGAAACACACCCGAGGCCCCCGGGACCCCGTACAATCACACGACTCAGTCCCATAACATCCGACAAACCTGCTCAAAGCCTCAAATTACATCAAACAACGCCGAAACCACGAATCTCTCTCCAATTCAAGCTTTTGTGAACTTTGAAATTTCCAACTTCTACACTTGATGTCGAAACCTATCAAACCACGTCCGATTTACCCCAAATTTTGCACACAGGTCATAATCAACATTACGGACCTGTTTCAACTTTCAGAACCGCATTCCGACCTCGATATCAAAATTTCCACTTCCGATTGGATTTTCAAAAACCTTCAAATTTCTATCTTTAGCCAAATGACTTCAAAATAACCTGCGGACATCCGAATTCACTTCTGATAATACTCCCAACTCCAGAATCACCATACGGAGCTATTCCCAGTCGGAATCCCAATCGGACATCAATATCACTGAAATGCACTACAACCCAGACTTATGAAATTTCTTCTAAAATCCTAACTTCCACAATATACGCCAAAACGTTCCCGGGTTATCCAAAATCCAATCTGAACATACGCCCAAGTTTGAAATCATCATACGAACCTGATGGAACCTTAAAATCCTTATTCGAAGGTCGTTTACTCAAAATTCCAATCTTAGTCAAGTCTTCCAACTTAAGGCTTCCGAAATGAGAATTTTCTTTCAAATTTGACTCTGAACTTCCCAAAATTCAACTCTGACCACGCCTATGAGTCACAATACCTGAAACGAAGCTACTCATGTCCTCAAACTGCTGAATGGCGCGCTAGAGCTCAAAATGACCGATCGGGTCGTTACATCAAGGGCCAAAACCCAAAGGCATCCCGAATACTCAAGGACTGTCATTGACAAACAACACATCGAGCCATCAAGAACTCAAACTCATAAGACATCAAAAAGGCATCCTGTCGATATAAAGGCTAAGGCCTTCATACTCGGGGACTAAAAGGCTACGACCGTATGAAAGACTACGATCGTATAAAAAGGCCACGACAGAAATAATGTGGCTCGGAGACGTCCGACTTCCACCAAAAAACTAAAGGCCTTCAAACACATCGAAAAACTGGTCAAATCAAGGTACCCTCGGCAAAAGAAAATGATAAAGGGTTTCAATAAAACCATCCCTCGAATAATTCAAGGGCTTCGATAATAAGAACCTTCAAAAAAACCTCAAGAGGTATTCAATTATTGTTACACAACGAATTACAAATGATGTTCCAACCGATAAAACCTATGAAAAATCCAACGAGTACGAATACAACAAAAAACATGCTAAGGCATACAAAATTTTTCACTAAGTCTTTTAGCTAGAAAGAGGAAAAAACTATAGCCGCTTTAGAGGCCGATTTTCCCTACCTAAAAGATACTAAGTGCCAAAAAGAGCCTAAGGGCCTGTATTAAAAAAGCCTAAAGGCCAATATTTAAGAGCATAAGGGCCGAAGCACATGAAGCTCGAGACTTTGCCTTCAATCAGCTCGAACTCAAGAGTCCCATAACTTCGAGCTTGAGGATTAAACCTTAAGAGGTATTCTATTATCGATCATTGGTCGAATAAAACGCAAGGATTTACTATATACTGAGTCCAGAATTACAATATCAAATTTATTTTTACAAATGAAGACGAAATAGAATTTAACACAAAACGAAGATGGAGCAAAGGGTTCTTTATATTCATAAAAAGTTGTTTTCAAAAGAACATTTACAACTCCCACAAGGGTCCCTTACACAAAAGAAGAAAACAAAAGGAACCTAATCTATTTTCGGGGTCGCTTGCTCGGAGGCAATATCCACAGGAGCTACATCTTCGGTAGCTTTACCTTCAGGCACCTCCTCCCCGGGGACTCCATCTTCGTCTCCCTCACTCTCTAAGCCTCTGGCAGAATTCTCATCATCGAAGAGTAGTGCAGCTGCCTCTTCTTCCAAAGTTTTCACTTTCTCAATATCAGCCGAGAGGTCGAAGCCTCTACTATGCACCTCCTCGAGAGTTTGTCTTCGGGATTCCAACCTAGCATGATTGAGGGCACATGTTCACTTAGGATCAGTCGCGGCAGAGATCTCCTGTTCTCGAGCATTAACAGCAACGACATCATCTCAATATGAGGACACAAATGCCTCAGCCTCGGATTTGGCTTTGGCAAATTCAGCGGCCTCTTTGGCTCGGAGCTCCTGAATTTTCCAGATCTCTTCTTTTGCACTTTGAATCTGGTGCTCAACCGAGGCCAGCTTTTCCCGAAGAGTGTCTTGTTTTTAGGCCAGACGATCCATATGTTGCCTCCACCCAAGGGTTTCAGCCTCTTTGGTCTTGAGCTCCTCCCGAAGTTGCTCCACCAGGTCAGCCTTTTACTAGAACTGCAAAGTTGAAGCATTAGACACCAAAACAAGTAAATACAAGATAGGCCCACAAANCCCCCCCCTCCCCTTTTGGCGAAGAGAGCCTTAAGGTTCTCCATCTCTACCATGAGTTTCTTCAGCTCAGCTTCACAATGGGCAAGCTCGGCCTGAGACTTGGTAAATGCTTGATTATAAAGCAGTCCAACCTTCTCACAAAGAAAAAGAGTCAGAAAGACAAAAATGAAACTCAAAACGTAGTAGCAAGGACAAACTTGTAACGACCCGACTAGTCGTTTTGAGGATTTGCATTTTTCTCGATACTTTTGGGGCACGAGTAGCTCTGTATGATGTATTAGGACTTGTGTGCAAAATTTGAGGTTATTCGGACGTGGTTTGGTAGTTTTCGGCATCGTTAACAAATTTTGAAAGTTTAGAAGTTCTTAGGCCTGAATCCGAGGTTGATTTAGTGTTTTGGTGTTGTTTTGGGTGTTCTGGAGGTTCAACTAGGTTCTGGTAATGATATATGAATTGTTGGAATTATTGGTTGAGGTCACAAGGGCCTCGAGCGAGTTTCGGATAGGCTTGGGTTGTGTTGTGCTCATTTTTCTTGTGTTTTCACGCCGTTTCTTCAAGCATATATGATATTATATTGAGAAATTGAGCTCTAATTTCTGTTTTGATTGAAGCCTTAGATCTGTATCATAATTACGGAGCCATAGAAAAAAAATCGTCGAATTTGTACATTGTATGAGGAATTTATGATCATTTTACTAAAAATTGGGTTGCCAGATTTTTCAAATTAATTATGAAATTGCCATTGAATTCGTAATTAAATATTTGCACTATTTGCAAATATTGAAACCAACATATCTTATTCATTATAAGGTCAAATTGAGTAATTCAAAAGCCTAACTTGACTATAATTTCACAAGGAATCTATTAGAGGCAGAAAAAGCAAGTTTCGGGATCGTTTGACATGAGAAATGAGATAGAATAACTGACAGAAAATATATAAAGCAATGGTTTGTTCATTCGGTCATATTTTGAGTTGGGGAGCTCGGATTTGGGCGATTTTCACCATAGGGATTGGGGTAAGTGTTCTCTACTCGATTTTGGTTATATTTCATGAATCCATCTTCGTTTTTGGTATTTGATTGATGATTTCAAATGAAATTGAGGGAATTAGGGTTTAAGTTTTAGAGAGTTTTAAGTGAGGATTTGAGGGATCAAACAGAGTCCGATTATGACAAATTTTATATGGTTAGACTCGGGAGAGGACGAGGACTTTGATTCTGCAATTGTTGATTGGTTCTGAGACGTGGGCCCAAGGGCTGGGTTTTGGCCTATTTCGGGTTTTTGGCATATTTTGTAGTTGTTATTGTGGAATTCAATTCGTTATCCCATTTTGAAGGTATTAATCTGATTATGGTTAGATTCAGAGCGTTTGGAGACTGAGTCCAGAGACTAAGGCATCCCGGAGTAGGATTTTTCTCTGTTGAGGTAAGTAACAATTTTAACTCTGGCTTTGAGGTATAAACCCGAAGAATTTAATATCACGTGACTGTTTGGAGGTGATACCCACTCTAGGTGATGGGAATGTGGGTGTATACCTCGATGGATTGAGACTTGGTCCCTTCCGTGAGGCCTAATGGCCATCATTTGTGTTTACGTATTTACTTGTTATTGAACTTGTCTGCCTTCATGGTAGAGATCATGCTTAGGCTTTATTCATGATCTTATTATTTTTACTCAGTCATTGAAATTATTTTACATGTTTACCCCAGTCTCTATTATTTTGTTGATATGTTGTGATACTCGATGTGGATTGTGTCCCCTTATTTGTGGTGCATTATGAGGCTGGAGAGGTATATGACTGAGTGATGTCAAGGGACTGGTTGTGAGGATATTTATACCATAGTGCATGATCTGTCCGCGTAGCACGTGAGCTAACCGTGCGTGTCTATGTATTGATACCATAGCGCGTGAGTTGTCCGCGTAGCACATGAGCTGATCGTGCGGATCCAGGTATTGAATTATGGCACGTGAGTTGTTCGTGCATAGAGCTTGGGCTTTTGGAGCCCTTCCGGAGTCTGTACACACCCCCAGTGAGCGCAGAGTGTTGAGTGTATTGAGTGTTGAGTGCTGAGTGCAAGTGTTGAGTGATGGAGTGACATTGCTGTGAGGTATTTACGTTTGCTATTATTGCATTTATCTGTTAAATTTCTTTGTGGCATTTACTGAGTTATGGAATTTACTTGTTTATTCCTGTTATTTATAAATTGTGAAAATAAATAATTGGACTGTTTTGCTTAGCTCGTCACTACTGCTAAGTTCCTTAGTTATTTCTGTTACTATTGAGTCGGTTGTACTCATACTACACCCTTCACTTTATGTGCAGATCCAGGTGAGTTAGAGCACGTCTATCATTGAGTTCATGCCGACTATCTTTGGAGACTACAAGGTAATTGTTAGCGTCCGCAGGGCCCTGTTACTCCTTTTTATCATTTATTCCTTTGGATAGTATTTACAGTTAGACAGTTATAGATCTTAGTTCATAGTTTTAGACGCTCATGACTTAGTGACACCCCGATTTTTTGGGCTATCTTCTGTGTTTTTTTTATTAATTATATTTATAGTTGATTTAGTTTATGATAAATATAAATGTTGGTTACTAAATTCTTAAAATCAATCAGTAGTAATATTTCGGAAATATAGGCTTGCCTTGTATCACGATAGGCGCCATCCCGACCATGGATAGATTTTGGGTCGTGACAAGTTGGTATCAAAGCCTAGGTTACATAGGTCTCACGAGTCATGAGCGGGTTTAGTAGAGTCTTGTGGATCGGTATGAAGACGTTTGTACTTATCTTTGAGAGGTTGCAGAACCTTTATGAAAATTTAACATTCTTGGATTCTTATCGTGCGTATTGATTCAACTTGAAGTGTAACCCTTTGAATAATTTCCACGCATTCGTATGTGCACGTGAGCACTCGGTATCAGTTGTGCATTGACAGCTTGTGATTCCCTAGATTAGGTGCGAGATGTGATTTATGTGTGTTGATGCGAAGTTCGGGTCTTGTAGTAAATTCTGGATGTTGAAAATTGGATTATGTGGGTTACAGACTAAGGTTGAAGTAATGATCTTCAGTTATGTTGTGTTGTTGGGCCTATATGGAATAGGGTTAAAGGATCATCCCCGGGTATGTGCATGGTAAGGTTACACGGCGGTTTGAAGGCTTTGGAACAACTCTTGGCACGTTCGAGGACGAACGTTTGTTTAAGTGGGGGAGAATGTAATGACCCGACCGGTCGTTTTGAGCATTTTCATCTTGCACGGTACTTTGGAGGAACGAGTAGCTCAGTATGATGTATTAGAACTTGTGTGCAAAATTTTAGGCCATTCGGACGTGGTTTGGTAGGTTTCGGAGTCGTTAGCAAATTTTTGAAGTTTAGAAGTTCTTAGGCTTGAATCTGAGGTTGATTCAGTGTTTTGGTATTGTTTTCGGTGTTCCGGAGGTTCGACTAGGTTCGTGTAATGATATATGACTTGTTTTAATTATTGGTTGATGTCACGAGAGCCTCGAGTGAGTTTCGGATAGGTTTGAGTTGTGTTGCGCTCATTTTTCTTATGTTTCGACGTCGTTTCTTAAAGCATAAATGATATCATATTGAGCAAAAGAGCTCTGATTTCTATTTTGATTGAAGCCTTAGATCTGTATCATAATTACGGAGCCATAACAAAAAGAATTGTCGAATTTGGACTCCGTATGACGAATTTAGGATCATTTTACTAAAACTTGGGTTACTAGGTTTTTCAGATTAATTACAAAATTACTACTGAATTCGTAATTACAAACCTGCACTATTTGCAAATATTGAAACCAACATATCTCATTCATTATAAGGTCAAATTGAGTGATTCAAAATCCTAAATTTACTAGAATGTTACAAGGAATCCATTGGAGGCATAAAACCCGAGTTTCAGGATCGTTTGGCATGAGAAACAAGGTGGAATAGCTGGCAGAAAAATATATAAAACAAGGGTCTATTCATTCAGTCATATTTTGAGTTGGGGAGCTCAAAGTTGGGTGATTGTGGAGGTGATTTTCACCATAGGGATTGGGGTAAGTGTTCTCTACTCGATTTTGGTTATATTTCATTAATCCATCTTCGTTTTTGGTATTTGATTGATGATTTCAAAGTGAAATTGAGGGAGTTAGGTTTCGAATTCTAGAGAGTTTTAAGTGAGGATTTGAGGGACAAAACAGAGCCCGATTTCGAAATGTTTTATATGTTTAGACTCGTGAGATGACGAGGGTTTTGATTCTGCAATTGTTGATTTGTTCTGAGACATGGGCCCAGGGGCTGGGTTTTGGCCGATTTCAGATTTTTGGCATATTTTGTAGTTGTTATTGTGGAATTCGATTCGTTAGCCCATGTTGAAGGTATTAATCTGATTATGGTTAGATTTAGAGATTTTGGAGACCGAGTCCAGAGACGAGGGCATCCCGGACTAGGATTTTACTGCGTTGAGGTAAGTAACATTTTTAACTCTGGCTTTGAGGGTATAAACCCGAAGAATTTGATACCATGTGACTGTTTGGAGGTGATACCCACTCTAGGTGATGAACATGTGGGTGTATACCTCGATGGATTGAGACTTGGTCCCTCCCGTGAGGCCTAATAGTCATCATTTATGTTTACGTATTTACTTGTTGTTGAACTTGTCTGCCTTCATGTTAGAGATTATGTTTAGGCTTTATTCATGCTCACATTATTTGAACTCAGTCATAGAAATTATTGTACATGTTTACCTCAGTCTCTATTATTCTGCTGATATGTTGTGATATTTGATGTGGACTATGTCCCCTTATTTGTGGTGCATTGGGAGGCTGGAGAGGTACATGGCCGAATGAGGCCGATGGCCTGGTTTTGAGGACATTAATACAATAACGCGTGGCTGTCCGCATAGCACGCGAGTTGTCCGTGCGGGTCCAGGTATTGATATCATAGCGCATGAGTTTTCCGTAGCGCGTGAGTTGTCCGCGTAGCACGTGAGCTGACCGTGCGGATCCAGGTATTGAATTATGGCACGTAAATTGTTCGTGCTTAGCGCTTGGTAATTGGGAGCCCCTCCGGAGTCTGTACATACCCCCAATGAGCGCAGAGTGTTGAGTGTTGAGTGTTGAGTGCGAGTGTTGAGTGATGGAGTGCCATTGCTGTGAAGTTGCATTTACTTTTGCTATTGTTGCATTTATCTGTTAAATTTCTTTGTGGCATTTACTAAGTTATGGAATTTACTTTTTTATTCCTGTTATTTTTATATTGTGAAAATAAATAATTGGACTGTTTTGCTTAGCTCGTCACTACTGCCTAGTTTCTTAGTTATTTCTGTTACTGCTGAGTTAGTTCTACTCATACTACACCCTTCACTTTATGTGCAGATCCAGGTGAGTTAGAGCGCGGCGATCGATGAGTTCAGGCCGACTATCTTTGGATACTACAAGGTAGCTGCTAGCGTCCGCGGGACCCTATTTCTCATTTTATCATTTATTCCGTTGAATAGTATTTACAGTTAGACAATTATAGATCTTAGTTCTTAGTTTTAGACGCTCGTGACACCCCGATGTTTGGGGCTAGCTTCCGTATTTTTTTATATTAATTATATTTATAGTTGATTTAGTTTATGAGAAATTTAAATGTTGGTTACTAAATTCATAAAATCAATCAGTAGTAATATTTTGGAAATATAGGCTTGTTTTGTATCACGATAGGTGCCATCACGACCACGGATAGATTTTGGGTCGTGACAAAAGTTTACCTGCTTGCAAAGCTTTTCGGCCTCCTAAAAAATGAACGAGGAATCAAGATCGGGGCCCTTTTCGATTCCAGCAAGGTACTCCCGAAAGATTTCGTTTTCCCCATGGGATGTTCTCACGTCCGGAGTCCTCAAATCTTGGGCATCCCGTATTTTCCTTTAGAAAACTCCGGGCCTGGTGGGCAATCATCCACATTGATTACCCCGAATGATTCACTCGGGGCATTATCCCCTCTTCAGAGAGCCTCAAAGTTTGGCCCCTCCAAGTTCATCAGCCAAGTGCCCCCCGGGACAAGGCGCACTCTTGTCCCTTGCCGGCTCTGAGACTTTACTAGATCTCCCCTAGGAAATCTCTTCGGCTCGAGATTGAACCATATCAGCAGCCTTTGGTTCAGCAGCCTTCGAAGCATCAGTGCTTCTTCTTTTCCGAATCACTAACGAGAGGTCATCATCTTCTCCCTCAGCATTGTCTCTCCTTTCGTCCTCAGCACGAAGATGTTCGACCGTTTCCTAAGATAAGGCCAAAGTATCAGCCTTAGGTTTTCGAAGCTTGGTCTTCTTTGGCTTCGGGGAGCTCACCGGCGACTTTTTCTTTCTTTTCTTGTCCCTTGTAGATTTTGGGGCTTCTTCTTTGCCGGGTAAGGGAGGTCTCATTGAAACGGCGTCTCTGAGGCCTGCACAGAAGCAAAAGTGAGTACTCCAGTAAGGAACTTAGATGTGCATATATAAAAACTAACAGTGGTTTTTGGCCTCCCATCGACCTTTGGCCAAATCACGCTAGATGCGCTTGACATATGAGAAAGTAGAGGCCTGTTGCCGAACCCACCCCGGGAGGTCCGCAATAGCACCAAGAAACCAAGCGATAGCTATATCATTATAGAAGGAATAGTTAAAGGGAAAGCAGGAACGTCAAAATAGTAAGTTATTCTCGATAAATCGGTACTTACGTTTCATGTTACATTCCTCGACGAATGGCATCCTTTCAGAAGAAATCAAGTCAGATGTCTTGATACGAATAAAGCGGCTCATCCACCCTCGGTCATTGTCTTCATCGATACTGGAGAAGAAAGACTTCGAGGATCGGCGTTGCAGCTTTATTAGGCCACCTCGATAGAGACGAAGGCTATATAGCCTGATCAGATGGTCGAGCGTAAAAACAATCCCTCGACCTTGCACGAGAAATACCTAATCAAGTAGACGATTCGCCAGAAGGAGGGGTAAATTTTACCAAACTTGGTACTACTGGCAAAAGTCAAAAATCACTGGATCTAGGAAGGGCATAGAAGGGTCTACATGACCTAGGGTGAATAGATAAGTATACACACTCAGGTACCCTGCTTTGTGAGTGGTAATATCCTCTTTAGGGGAAGGGATCACTACGTCCTTATTTCCTCAGATACAATTTGCCTTCACTTGATCGAGTTCAGCCCTGGTTATCAAACTGATATATCGAGACATCGGTTCGCATCAACACGGGGTCAAAGCAGGCCAGTCAATCTTAAAGTCGAAAGATGTTTCGTAGGGCCCTAAAGTACAGTCCTTGATACGAGGCGGTACCACCGTTTTTCTCTTAGATTGGCGTGATGACAAGGATGCTTTATCTTTTTAAGGAACTATTTTAGAGGTTTTGGCCATTGTTGTTGTGGAATTTAGAAGAAGCAAGGAAAGTTGATGACGAAGGAAAAGATAAACGCAGAGAGAATAGAGAAGTTGACATAGAGGATGTTGTGGAAAGTAAAGTTTGTAAAGTGAAAGGTTGGAGTATTTATAAAGGTTACCTGGGCGTGTTGAAGAAGACAAATGACTGGCCTCTTTTTAATTAATGGCTTTTCGAAAACTGTGCAGACGTGACCTTTTCACGACCTTTTAGTTACACCGGTTGCTGACATCACGAGATTGACATCATGGTCGGGGCATCGAGGGGTCGAGAATCAAATCGTTTATTATCTTTTCATTCTAAGAAATGCGGGGACTATATGTATACAATCGAAATTAGGGAGCCCGATTTCAAGGTCCTAATTGTTACCCCAAGCTCGAGTTCGGGTAACTCGAAGTAGGGGTTAGGTCTGGCTAGAAAGTGCACACTTCGAGGGAACAAATCGAGGACCTAGCATGGTTTACCTCCAGATAGTACCATTCCGAACATACTCCAAAATGAGTGGGAATTACTCAAAGGCACGAATATCAAGGCGTAAATTTCGGGATATATTTGTACGAATCCGTACTAGGTGGTTATACAACTGTACCAATAGGAATCTTTACTGTAGATAGAAATGTACCTTATTTGGGGTTTCCCCTCCTATATAAAGGGGGACCCAAATCATTTGTAACAATCTTCTAATCATTGGCAAAAGAATATACTATCTTACATTATTGCTCATTACTCTATAGAATTGTTTTCTAGCTTCTCTGTTCTTACTTTATCACTCTTAACCCCCCTCGAGGTCTTCAAGATCGAGGTCCATATTGTCCGAGTAACACTGTTTGGTTCATTGATTCCTCTCATTTATACTCCATATTACTTGTTTATTATTTAGTATTGGACTAGATCACATATCTTTAAAATCACAAGTCAAATTTAACTGTTACTTGTATTTTCGAGGTAAAGAATGCAAATTTCAACTGCTAATGCTCCAAACAGAATAAAGTCCATGATGGACATAGTCTATGGAACGCATGAAGCGTAATAGACTGATCGGTTCCAAAGATAAACCTTCTTGAAGAATTAGTTGAGAAAATGATCAAGATGGTCATAATAAGGAGGCAAGTGCTCTAGAAGAGCATCACGACATAACACTCTACAAGACCTCATGGAAGAGGCTCAGGCACATGAAAATAATGAGATCTCGATAAGTTATGTCTTTATTGTGTGATTGTAGAACCGATTTAAAACGACCGTCGACGATATTGTTGATATAATGTAGCGCTCAAATTTATTAATATTAACGAGGAAATTGAGCTAAAATCTGTAATGGAATTTGGACAGTGTCACGACCCAAAACCTATGGGTTGTGATGGCGCCGGACACACTGTCAGGCAATCCAATCCCTGAACCGGTTGAAATACCTTCCTGTTTAACAATTTCGAAATCGTTCCCTTCATTGCATTTCATAATCAAATAAATTTTTTTTTTTTAAATTAAACACGACAGGGAATTCATTTAATTCAATAAAACAAGACTCAACACATCCCCAGAACCCGGTGACACAAGTACATGAGCAATTTCTATGAATTTATACAATTATACAATGCTTGTCCGGAAAAAAAATTAGACAAAGGTAATAAATATAAAATGTAAGTACACAGAAGGGAGACTCCGGCAGCTGTGGAATGCCTCTGGATGAATGCAGCCCGTATAAGTCCCCAACTCGATCGTTGTACTATAAAGGTACATGTGCCACACAATGCACAGAAAGTGTAGCATGAGTACATATACATATATGTACCCAGTGAGTATCCCGTCTAATCTCGAAGAAGTAGTGACGAGAGGACGACTCGATAATCACTAAGGTCAAACATTAATAGTATAAAACAGGATATAAGGAGAGCAGTAGACATGTAAATAGTGCACCACAATTATGAAGAGAATACAAAGTTTCCAACTAAATATTGAAAGCAGTAACGACTCACCTGTCTCTTTTCCCCAAACATCTGTCAAATCATAAATCAGGAAAACGGTACCAAACAGCCGTGCACACACAGGAGTAAGACAACCGGCTGGAGTCATAAGGAAGAATAGCTATGCATTGCCGAGGATCGACCGGCCCGTACCAAGAGTGCATGCCTACTATTAATCATGCCTACGCACTGCTAGGGATCGACCGGCCCGTACCAAGAGTGTGTCTATCAATGTAGTCATATCATATCATAGTGAAGAATAGCTATGCACTGCCAGGGATTGACCGGCCCGTACCAAGAGTGCATTCTCAATAATAATCATGCCTATGCATTGTCGGGGAACGACCAGCCCGTACCAAGAGTGCGTCTATCAGTGTAATCATATCATAGTGTAACTTCGTCCATGCACTGCCGTGGATCGACCGGCCCGTACCAAGAGTGCGTCTATCAGTGTAATCATATCATAGTGTAACTTCGTCCATGCACTGCCGTGGATCGACCGGCCCGTACCAAGAGTGCATTCTTAATTAGTTCCCTGTGCACTGCCGGGGATTGACCGGCCCGTACCAAGAGTGCACTATAAATCCGCCGTGGCGTACGGCCCACTCCCATAAGAGTGAAAGAAGTTACATATCGCTCGCGGGAGTTCAAAATGTAAAGTTCATTTCACCACAATCCTTTCCCATTATTTAAGTACATGAAACCTTGGGAAAACAATAATATCTTACATGAGTACAAAACTTATAAGTCATTTCTTTTCCTTTCATAATACTTTCCATAAATAATTTCTTTCATATTACTTCCCGTAAGTCAATTCATTTCATAATATTTTCCGTGAAAACAATTTTCCTTCCATATTATTTTAAAATCCATAAATCTCAGAGAAACAAAACTACATAACAGGATATTATAACATACATATAATTCATTACAAGAAGTATACAGGGCATGATGTGGGGCCTAACTACCCGGACATAACAATAGTAGCCACTACGTACGGACTCTCGTCACTTGGTACGTACGTAGCCCCAGCAAACAATTACATATAGCATGTAGAACACCTAAGGGGACAATTCCCTCTTACAAGGTTAGAAAGGAGACTCACCTCGCTCCGAAGATTCATCACCGGCTTCCAAGCCTCAACGACGACTAAAAATGGATGTGCATGCTCCCAAACTATCCAAATAACGATAATTCAATGAAAATATACTTAATAGATCATAGCCAATTCAAATTACAAAGTTCCTCAGCCCGGCTCAATGAAATGACCAAAATGCCGTCGGGCCCACGTGCCCGGACCTCAAAATTGCTTGAAGAAAAATCCCTACCTGAAGCTTTACTAATTCAATAACACATTTTACTCAATTATTCATGCTAAATTCGTGGCTAAAATCGAAATTCCGAAATTTCTAGGTTTCTTCCAAATTTTCCTCAAACTTTCCGAATTTTTCATGTTCTAATCCATGTAATAATCTTGTATCTAACTTGAAATGAGTAGGAGTAACTTACCTTAACATAGATGACGAAAATCCTCTCTTGAAGCTCTCCAAAAATCGCCCATGGCTTTGAAAAATGAGAGAGAAATGCCAAAATCGTGTTTTAATCAACACTGCCCAGTTCTGCCCTTCTATGCGATCGCATGAAGTCGTCTGCGATCGCACAGGCCATTCCCAGCTCCCACCAAAATCCTTCTCCGCGATCGCACCTTCCCCCTTGCGATCGCACTAGCCTGCCCAGCCCTTCTCCGCGATCGCACACCAACATTCGAGATTGCATAGGCCAAAGACCTTGCCCCTCAATTTACTCTCTGCGATCGCATAGCTAAGGCTGTGATCGCATAGCATTACCAGAAACACCAGAAACAGCAGCAACAAATTCACTTCAAAATACCCCGAAACCACCCTGAAACACATCCGATGCCCCCAGGACCCCGTCCAAACACACAACTCAGTCCCATAACATCCCACAAACTTTCTCGGGGCTTCAAATCACCTCAAAAATCGCCGAAATCACGAATCGTACTAAAATCCAACTCTATGAACTTTGACAATTTCTAACTTTCACCTCCGATGTCGGCACTTATCAAACCACATCCGATTGACCTCAAATTTTGCAGGCAAGTCATATTCGACATTACGGACCTGATCCAACTTTCGGAATCGCATTCCGACCCCGATATCAAAATTTTCCTTTCCGGTCGAATTCTTCAAAAACCTTCCGTTTTCTATCTTTAGCCAAATGACCTTAAATTGACTTCCGGATATCCGAATTCACTTCCGATCGCGCTCCCAACTCCAGAATCACCATACGGAGATATTCCCAGACTCGGAATTCCAAACGGACATCAGTATCATTGAAATGTACTTCGAGTCAAACTTAGGAAATTTCCTTAAAATACTGACTTTCCACACTATGCGCTGAACTGCTCCCGGGTTATCTAAAACCCGTTCCGAACATACTCCTAAGTTCGAAATCATCATACGAACCTGCTGAAACCCTCGGACCCCTATTCCGAGGTCGTTTACTCAAAATCCCAACCTTACTCGATTTCTTCAACTTAAGACTTTTGAAATGAGAATTTTCCTTTAAATTCAACTCTGATCTTCCTGAATTTCAATTCCAATCATATGCACAAGTCAATATACCTGAAATGAAGCTGTTCGTGACTCCCAACTGTTGAACGACGCGCTGGATCTCAAAACGACCGGTCGGGTCGTTACATTCTCCCCCACTTAGACAGGCATTTGTCCTCGAACGTGCCAGGAACTGCCCCAGAATTACCTGGAATCACTGTTTAATACCTCGAGCACCTGCCTGTGCTACCACAACCCAGTTGAGCACATAATGTTGATCAAATCTGCAAATATCCTCCTTTATTCATACAGTAAGCTCCGAACTTAGTTGTAACATCTGAAATTCTCTGCCAAGCATGTTTCTAACATTTGAATACCGTATCAACTACCACACGAGGCACCAGAACACAACTGCGTGCCTTTGCTGAATCAGCACCATCCACTGCATAGTTCATCATCTGACCACAATAACGCTCCCTGAACCTTAATAGCCAGAATTCTGCAACTTGATGCTCTCAAGGCACCTTATCAGATACATTCATACATTCTGCCATAACGCTGACGATACCACCACAACGGAGGAGAAGTGTAGGAATTCGTAACCACCTGCAGAGTTAACAACACGTTGAAAACCTTGCTCTAATCTTAGATCATTATCTCATTTCAAATTAATAATGGCAACTCCCTTGCAATAAACTCGCATAATCCTAACACACCGATCCCTAATTTATCAATCTCGTCTCACCCAGTATGAACTGCTCAGATAACCAGTCACCCCAGGCATAACCAACAATCTCACACAATGCCATAATGCGCCAAAGGCCACAATTCGAACACGACACATAAGGAAACGACATCAGGAAGGGTACTACCTGACTCACTCTATAAATATGAACTTTCCTCAAAGAAATAGAAAGTAAAACAAAAGAATAATCATTATAGGAGTCTTGCTCAACATCACACTGTTGCGGCGCGCAACCCGATCTAAATAACATACCCGTGGCGACATGCCACCCGATCCCATCATAGAATTTACATAAATAAATATATACAGAGAGCTTAATTTCATACTATTACAAATCATTGAATATCGGTCACAAGCACGCTAAGTGCATAATACCATTCTGGGGAGACTGATTGAGCCTTATGCTACAAAACTCCAGCACGACTGAGGTGCGATACAAAATCTGAATCTCAGGAGCCATCCTGCTCACATAACCTCGTCACTACGCGGAACCGCAACACATAAGAAATTATCAAGCCGTTTCACCACTCACACGGACAATCACAATATCACATGAATTTGACGAAGACGGGAAAACACCTGATATCCCAATGCCCCTTCTTGAGGAGTGCCATACTGAAATTAACACCTCTGACTCGCATGAAGCCCAAAATCTTGTTTAAGTCCATTCACTCACTTCAAGTCGATTCTACTCGCATTGAACTAGGTTGATAGCCTTACCTGGGTCCAAATAACCTGCTTTGTTTTTCTTATACACACGAGGACAACCATCATAGCCGAGGTAAACACCCCACAGCGCACAACTAACTGAGCCAAACGCCTTCCAGGCATACATTCTCAAATAAGCAATATTATACTTCCTTATACTTACTCTAAATCTACAATCAATCATGTGACTACAGGTCACACTAACACAATCTACCAGTGGTCACACTCCCACGACTTTCCACACAAGGCAAAAAGTATGCACATCCATACCACCGACCATCCTAAGGATATAAAACAATTCAAGGACCCGTAATCAGGATACCAAGTCTCTTTCGCCAAACACCGATCTCAGGTGACACTGAGGACAACATCATCTTATTCTAGACATTCAAATCCCTTATTCTTGCTCCCCTGAGCTCATGAAATCCTTGCTAACACCGAACCGAAATCTCGATTCTTACTTCCAGTTACATACCGCTTATTGCACATAACATGCCAATTTGGAATAGCATAGGAAGTTCCATCATAACTCCTAAACCACTAACACGGTGAACACTTCATCACATATAGAAACCTTTTATTTTCTTCAATTCATGAGAACCATAACAACACACAAGTGAGCTCTCATAATCACAATACATGCAAATCCTTAAGTAGTGGTCTGAACCACCATAAACCTTCCGGGATCCACCTAAATCTAACAGGGCATAACACTTGAATGCTTCCAAATGAAATATATTACGACGGTCGACAAGCCCCACACACATCAGCACAAACCATACACGTACTCAATCATACCGAAGGAACTAATCATTGTCGTACATGCGGAGTTCCATCATGGCTAACCAATCCATCTTCTTTTAATCATCTTTAATTGCCTCAGGATAATAGTAACTTCTTTCAACTCATAGCAACTCAACCCTCACTCATCCTGAGTGACCTTGGATCACGAGACCATGCTACCTAAATTCCGCAACTCATCTCATAACCTTCTGATAATCTTTCTACAACCTGGAGTCTATTTCTCTCACTCCTCCGATACTATCCAGCTTGCTGAAATAACATAGAACCCTCCAACCATCTTCCTTCCTCTTAGAGACCATATTGTAGAAGCTCGCTTCTTAATTATATTGTTGCCTGAAACCCTTAAACACCGCATTCTCTAACTTTAGAATTCATTAGGACCACTACTGAGAGTCAACCACTCTGGCTGGCCCCGAATACAATCAACCCCAAGACTCTTCTAGCACATGAATATGCTCTCAATGAAGCATGTGACTGAGTCACTTCCCTTACAACTTGCCTATGCCTTGAGCATAAATTCTAAATCTTCCATAGTATAACCCTGGTCCAATAGGACCAACTTCGTACACATTTATCGGATGCCATACTCAATTACCTCTATACTCTTTTCTCTTAACTATAACATCTTGTCGATACGCCGACAAATCCGCAATCCCATGAGAGAAAAATCCTACGACCCAACTGCAGGTGGTGGGACTCCCTCACTTAGCCCAAAGCTACTTCTTGCACCGCTCTAATCCCTGTTGAGATCCTTTTCTCCTTTGATTACATGACATTGTCCCACCAATCCACCCAATTCTTCCGAATTCTCCTGTTAGCCCCCCTTAAATATTTGAATTTTCTAACACCATTCACACATTCTACCTCCTACCGACTAGCCACTAGGACTCCGCACAGAACTTACCAACCCTACAAACGCTAACCTACTCATAGAAGACAACCTACCCGAGGAAACTAGCCAACTAACGCCTACCATTACACTATGCTTCGCTCTTTCTACAATACCAAGACCCCCATCCTGAGCATGTACCCATTTACCAACCTTACCAATCTGTCCGCTCCTCCTGGACATCTACTAACTGCACTGCTACATCTTCTGATTCTCCGCTATGTTGCCGCTCTCCCACTTGGTCCAACTTATTCCCTCAAGCGTTACCTGACTTCCTCTCCTTACACATGATCTTTTAGAATTGGCACCACCGCCCAGCACTTCTCACATATCTTCCTTCGTCGAATGGTGCCCACTTGTCGCCTCAATTCAATACCATTCTTCGTAGCTCTTAAACCGACAGATCCTCATAAATTTAAATCTTTATGAAGATCATCTTCCTCGAGCCGCCTTCATTAAAAGTAACTGTTCAATTCTGAACCACTACACACCATGATCTCTGACAACCGCTTCCTCAACACCGCTTCACAGCACTCTAACCCCATGCAACCTAAGAGCTATAACACCGGTAAATTTAACATATTCTATTCGATCAAACGGCGATACCACACCACAGGTAAATATTCCACATTTCCCAATGACACTCAGCCTCAATACTTTATCAACCCAAACCGGACCATTCATAATCCAAATGCCTTTCCTCTACCGGAACTAAAAAAATACCGAAATCTCGAAACCACACTCTGAGAAGACCTCCCTTCAAGCCATTCATCACCTCTAGCACATGGGCAAGCATTCTACCGCCATATCAACATCGTGCGATAATCAATCGAAACATCATCACTATCCGAGCATAGCCTCAAGGCTCTCTGAAACGCAGCTACTAAGCTGAAATAACATCATATTCTTCTGCAGGGCGATAAAACAGTCCATTCGACTATGCATGAAGAACATCACGCACCGCATCTGTATCCCCATTACAATTCCTCAACTCTCGATTATAGGAAGCGCTTCACGACGTATAAGATTGAGTAGGAAGAAACATAGGCATAAGCCTTAAAGGAATCAAGTCGCACGATGAGGAAATCAAGAAGGGAAGTACTCCTAACAGCCATGTAGCCTCCCGAAGATAAGTACAGACATCTCCGTACCGATCCGCAAGACTCTACTAGACTTGATCATGACTCGAGAAACCTACGGGAACCTAGAGCTCTAATACCACGTTAACACGACCCAAAACCTATGGTTTGTGATGGCGCCGGACACACTGTTTGGCAAGCCAATCCCTGAACCAATTGAAATACCTTCCTATTTAACAATTTCGAAATCGTGGCCTTCATTGCATTTCATAATCAAATAAATAATTTTTTTTTTTGTAAATTAAACATGACAGGGAATCCATTTAATTCAATAAAACAAGACTCAACACATCCCCAGAACCCGGTGACACAAGTACATGAACAATTTCTAATAATTTATACAATTATACAACGCTTGTCCGAAAAACAAATTGGACAAAGGTAATAAATATAAAATGTAAGTACACAGAAGGGAGACTCCGGCAGCTGTGGAACGCCTCTGGATGAATGCAGCCCGTATAATTCCCCAACTCGATCACTGTACTATAAAGGTACCTATGAGACATAACGCACAGAAAGTGTAGCATGAGTACATATACATATATGTACCTAGTGAGTATCCCGTCTAATCTCGAAGAAGTAGTGACGAGAGGTCGACTCGATACTCACTAAGGTCCAACAGTAATAGTATAAAACAGAATATAAGGAGAGCAGTAGACATGTAAATAGTGCACCAATATTATGAAGAGAATACAGAGTTTCAAGGTAAATATTGAAAGCAGTAACCACTCACCTGTCTCTTTTCCCCAAACATTTGTCAAATCATAAAGCAGGAAAACGGTACCAAACATTCGTGCACACACAGGAGTAAGACAACCGGCTTGAGTTATAAGGAAGAATAGCTATGCGCTGCTAGGGGTCGACCGACCCATACCAAGAGTGCATGCCTACCATTAATCATGCCTACGCACTGCCGGGGATCGACCGGCCCGTACCAAGAGTGTGTCTATCAATGTAGTCATATCATATCATATTGAAGAATAGTTATGCACTGTCGGGGATCGATCGGCCTGTACCAAGATTGCATGCTTAATAATAATCCTGCCTACGCACTGTCGGGGATCGACCAGCCCGTACCAAGAGTGCGTCTATAAGTGTAATCATATCATAGTGTAACTTCGTCCATGCACTGCCGGGGATCGACCGGCCCGTACCAAGAGCGCATTCTTAATTAGTTCCATGTGCATTGTCGGGGATCGACCGGCCCGTACCAAGAGTGCACTATAAATCCGCTTTGGCGTACGGCCCGCTCCCATAAGAGTGAAGGAAGTTACATATCGCTCACGGGATGTAAATTACGAAGCGATAACATGCGCACACAAAATGTAAAGTTCATTTCACCACAATCCTTTCCCATTATTTAAGTAAATGAAACCTCGGGAAAACAATAATATCTTACATGAGTACAAAACTTATAAGTAATTTTTTTTCCCTTCATAATACTTTCCGTAAATAATTTATTTCATATTACTTCCCGTAAGTCAATTCATTTCATAATATTTTCCGTGAAAACAATTTTCCTTCCATATTATTTTAAAGTACATACATCTCAGAGAAACAAAACTACATAACAGGATATTATAGCATACATATAATTCATTACAAGAAGTATACATGGCATGATGTGGGGCCTACCTACCCGGACATAACAATAGTAGCCGCTACGTACGGACTCTCGTCACTTGGTACCTACGTAGCCCCAGCAAACAATTACATATAGCATGTAGAACACCTAAGGGGACAATTCCCTCTTACAAGGTTAGAAAGGAGACTCACCTCGCTCCGAAGATTCATCACCTGCTTCCAAGCCTCTACGACGACTAAAAATGGATGTGCACGCTCCCAAACTATCCAAATAACGATAATTCAATGAAATATACTCAATAGATCATAACCAATTCAAATTACAAAGTTCCTCAGCCCGGCTAAATGAAATGACCAAAATTCCCTCGGGCCCACGTGCCCGGACCACGAAATTTCTTGAAAATAAATCCCTACCCGAAGCTTTACTAATTCAATAACACATTTTACTCAATTATTCATGCTAAATTCGTCGCTAAAATCCAAATTCCCAAATTTCTAGGTTTCTTCCAAATTTTCCTCAAACTTTCTGAATTTTCATGTTCTAATCCATGTAATAATCTTGTATATAACTTGAAATGAGTAGGAATAACTTACCTTAACATAGATGACGAAAATCCTCTCTTGAAGCTCTCCAAAAATCGCCCATGGCTTTGAAAAATGAGAGAGAAATGCCAAAATCCCGTTTTAATCAACACTGCCCAGTTCTGCCCTTCTATGTGAGTCGTCTGCGATTGCACAGGCCACCCAGATCACTCCTCTGCAATCGCACAAGCATACTCGCGATCGCTTAGGCCATTCCCAGCTCCCACCAAAATCCTTCTCCGCAATCGCACCTTCCCCCTTGCGATCGCACTAGCCTGCCCAGCCCTTCTCCACGATCGCACACCAGCGTCTGCGATCGCATAGGCCAAAGACCTTTCCCCTCAATTTCCTCTCCGCGCTCGCATAGCTAAGGCTGCGATCGCATAGCATTACCAGAAACAACAACAACATATTCACTCCAAAATACCCCGAAACCACCCAGAAACACACTCGAGGTCTCCAGGACCCCGTCCAAACACACGACTCAGTCCAATAACAGCCCACGAACTTGCTCGGGGCTTCAAATAACCTCAAACAATTCCTAAATCATGAATCTTACTAAAATCCAACTCTATGAACTTTGAAAATTTCTAACTTTCACCTCTGATGCCGAAACTTATCAAACCACGTCTGATTGAACTCAAACTTTGCAGGCAAGTCATATTCGATATTATGGACCTGCTCCAACTTCTGGAATCGCATTCCGACCCCGATATCAAAATTTTCATTTCCGGTCGAATTCTTCAAAAACCTTCCATTTTCTATCTTTAGCCAAATGACCTTAAATTGACTTCTGGATATCCAAATTCACTTCCGATCGCACTCCCAACTCCAGAATCACCATATGGAGCTATTCCAAGACTCGGAATCCCAAACGGACATCAGTATCATTGAAATATACTTAGAGTCAAACTTAGGAAATTTCTTTAAAATACTAACTTGCCACATACGCCCAAGTCCGAAATCATCATACGAACATGCTGAATCCTCGGAGCCTGATTGCGAGGTCGTTTACTCAAAATCCCAGCCTTACTCGATTTCTTCAACTTAAGACTTCTGAAATGAGAATATTCCTTTAAAATCAACTCCGTTCTTCCTGAATTTCAATTCCAACCATATGCACAAGTCAATATACCTGAAATGAAGCTGTTCGTGACTCCCAACTGTTGAACGACGCGTAGGATCTCAAAACGACTGGTCAGGTCATTACAGACAGGTAAATGATTGGCCAAATAAAAAATACGCAATGATAATTGACTTCATCTGAAAGATATGAAGTTGGACGGATAGTCCCAACACCTGAAAGTATAAAGCCTATGTGGAGATATTGAAATACGATTAGTGTTATATTGCAAAAGGAATTCTTGATATAGATTTGTTTATTCTAACAAATATTGTCAAGGTTTTGATGGTTATACAAATGCAGGGCATAGTTCGTTGTTCAGATAATCTATTTTCTGTGAGGGTACTACCATATTATAATATTCAACAAGATTCCAATTACATTGAAGGTGATACTACATGCACAACTTTATTGAAAGAAGGACTATTGAAGGAGACAAAATAAAGCATATTTCACCAAAGTTCTCTTTCAGACATAATCGTTGTTCAATAAATTTGTTCAAGTGATAATTTGACAAACTTTTTTCACAAGGCATTTCTGATCTCAATATAAGAGAAGTTGTTATACAAGCTTTGAATTCACTGTCTTCGAGAAATAATGTAATGTTTTAATCAGGGGGAGGAAAATACGCGATGTACTCTTTTTTCCTTAGCTAAGGTTTTATCCCACTGGGTTTTCCTAGGAAGGTTTTTAATGAGGCAGTAAGTAATGCGTAGTAGAAGATATGAGTACTCTTTTTCCTTCACTAAGATTTTTTTCCAAAGGTTTTTTTTGTAGTAAGGTTTTAACAAGGCACATTATCTATAGACATTCAAGGGGGAGTGTTGTCACGACAAGAATTCCCAACCTTAGGGATCATGATGGCGCGTAACACTACACTTGCTAGGAAAGCCAATGTTAGAGTTCGATTAGCTAATTTCACTTGATTATTTACTTAAACACAATAAATAAATTTAAAGCAATCCAAATCTAATGAATTCCAATGAATAACTCCAAATATAAAATAATAAGAAGATAAATAAACTGAGCCACGAACTAATTATATATAACTCTAAGACTACCCCAGGGTCTGGTTTCATAATGCACGAACTTCTAAGATTAATACAAATAATGGGCTGAAAGAATAATATAGTTGTTTTGAGAAAATATAAAACAGTCTCAATGATCTAAGTGGAGAGTCCAGGGATCTGCGAACGCCAGCAGATATACCTCGTGTCTCCAAATGTAGAATGGCCGCCACTAAAATCTCTAACATTGACTGGTACCTGGATCTGCACAAAAGAGTTCAGAGTGTAGTATCAGTATAACCGACCCCATGTGCTGAGTAAGTGATGAGCCTAACCTCGACGAAGTAGTGACGAGGCTAACATATCCTGTGAAAATATATATATATATAATAAAGCAATAAAACAATTCTACACAAACCAGAAAGATAAACTACAACAATAATAAAATAACTCAGTCGCCTATTCCAGGCCTCAGTTGTAACCAAGATCTCACATGAATTTCCAAAGTTCCAAACTTCACTTTAAAATAACCAAAGGTGCATAATCTGAAAAAATAGTAGAGTAAAATAGTAAATTTTCCACATTCTTGTATTTAAAATCAATAAATCATTAATGTCCTCCCTTATCAATTACTTGTTGCGGCGTGCAGCCCGATCCCACCCATCCACCCTTATCACTATCATTTATTTCACTTGTCCACCCTTATCACTATCATTTATTTCACCTGTCCACCCTTATCACTATCATTTATTTCATATGCCCACCCTTATCACTATCATTTGTTTCACCTGTCCACCCTTATCACTATCATTTTTTTCACATGTCCACCCTTATCACTATCATTTATTTCACTTTTCCACACTTATCACTATCATTTATTTATTTATTAAAACTTTAACAATTCATGCCAAGCCTTTCACAATACTTTATTCTCAACAATCATAAACAATAAACGGTAGTTCTCACAAACTTCATAAATAATATCTCGAAATGAAACCAAGGAAAACAACTAATACTTTCCCAAAAATAATTGCAACAAGGCTTACAACAATATAACGAGCCAAGTAATTATAGAGGCGACAATGAACATAAAACGATTAAAAACATGAAGAAAATAAATTGGAAACAGGGAAGGGATCATGTAAGCAGACCATTCGGTGGTGCATAGATACTCATCACCTCACCTATACACCACACACATGCATTTTCACATAACAATTAAGTTGGGGATTCCTATTCCCTCAAGTAAAGGTTAAACCAAATACTTACCTCGATTTCACAAGCAATTCACTGTTCTAGCACTACCTTTCCTTTAGAATTTGCCTCTAATCCGCTAGAATCTAACTACAATTTGTTCAATGTTATCAATCATAGCCTAAAGGAATCATCTTTATTGAAAAAAAAATGGGTTTCCTAAGTTTTCCTATCCAAATTAAAAAATCGACCCCGGACCCGCTTGGTCTAAACTTGAGGTTCGGACAAAAACCCGTTTACCCAATCTCCCCTGAGCCCGGAATACAATTGGTTTTGGAAACCGACCTCAATTTGAGGTCTAAATTCCAAAATTTTGAAATTCCTAAGTTCTACCCAAAACTCCCAATTTTTACCATAAAATTCTAGATTTTTTGTTGTAATCTTGTAAAAAGTTGTTAGGAATTGAAAGAAATTAGTTAGAGATCACTTACCAATGATTTGTAGAAGTTTGGGTCTTTGGAAAATTGCCTATGGAGGTTTAGGGTTTGAGAAAATGGAGAAATGGGTGACAATCCCGTCTAAAATCTCACTTAACAGGTAGCAGAAGTCGCATTTGCGACCCTCGCCAAAGCGACGAAATGCTTCGCAATTGCGAACAAGAGAATACTGGGAAAAAGTCGCATTTGCGAACTGGACACACCAGAAAACCAGCATTGTTTTCCCGACACGAAAATGAGCACAACTTCCTCACACGATGTCCAAATTCGACGATTCTTTTTCCTATGGCTCCATAATTACGATACAGATCTAATGGTTCAATAAAAACTGAATTTGGAGCTCATTGTCTTAATTTGGTATAATTTATGCTTGAAGAAACAACGATGAAGCATCAAAAACAAGCATAACATAGCCTAAACTTATCTGAAACTCACTCAAGCCCTCAGGGCTCCAAATCAAACATACACGCAAGTCTAACATCATACGGACTTGCTCGTGCGATCAAATCATCAAAATAACATCGAAACTACAAATTTAACCTCAAAACTCATGATTTTCTCAAGAACACTCAAATTTTCTAACTTTTCAACCGGACATCCAAATCACATCAAATCAATTCTGATTCTCACCAAATTTCACATATAGGACTTAAAATCATAACAAACTTGTACAGGGCTCCGGAACCAAAACGGGCTCGATATCACAATTTTCACATATTATATTATTTCTTTATTTCTTGAATTAACCAGCAGCATAAGTTTCTTCAAAAATTGTTTTCTAAGGCTTGGGACTCAGAATTCAATTTCGGGCATACGCCCAAGTCCCATATTTTACTGCGGACCTCCCGGGATCGTCGGAACATAGATCTGGGTTCGTATACTAAAAATGTTGACCAAAGTCAACTAAAAGAAAATTTTAACTCTAGAAATTCCTATTTCTCATATTTTCACATAAAAGTTTTTTGTTTCACGTTCAGACTGCGCACGCAAATCGAGGTGATTAAAATTAGTCTTTTTATGGCTAATAAGCCTAGAATTAGGTTTTAATTCATAAAATGACCTTTTGGGTCATCACAATCTCCACCTCTAAAACAAACGTTCGTCCTCGAACGGACATAGAAAATTTACCTGAACTGGAAAACAAGTGGAGATATTTACTCTACATGTCCGACTCAGACTCCCAAGTAGCTGCCTCGACGGGCTGAACTTTCCATTGCACTCGAAATGAAGGATAACTCTTTGACCTCAATTGACAAACTTGCCGGTCTAAAATGGCTACCGGCTCCTCCTCATAAGTCAAATCCTTGTCCAATTGGACAGAGCTGAAATCTAACACGTGGGACGGGTCACCATGATATTTCCGGAGCATAGACACATGGAATACCAGATGAACTGAGGATAACCCTTGAGGTAACGCAAGTCTATAAGCTACCTTCCCCACTCTATCGAGAATCTCAAAAGGCCCGATATACCTAGGGCTCAACTTACCCTTCTTCCCAAATCTCATAACACCATTCATGGGCGATACACGAAGCAATACTCTCTATCAAACCGTGAATGCCATATCACAAACCTTACGATCGGCATAACTCTTTTGCCTAGACTGAGCTGCACGAAGTCTTTCCTGAATAATCTTGACCTTATCTACGGCCTCCTAAACCAAGTCTGTACCCAGTAACCGAGCCTCTCCCGGCTCAAACCATCGAACTGGCGATCTGCACCGTCTACCATATAATGCCTCATAAGGAGCCATCTGAATGCTCGACTGATAGCTATTATTATAAGCAAACTCCGCTAACAGCAAGAGCTAATCCCAATAACCTCCACAGTCAATAACACAAGCGCGTAGCATATCCTCCAAAATTTGAATGGTACGCTCGTACTGCCCGTCAGTCTAAGGATTAAATATTGTTCTCAACTCCACTCGGGTACACAACTCACGTTGAACTGCCCTCCAAAAGTGTGAAGTAAACTGCGTACCTCGATCTGAAATGATAAACACGGGAACACCGTGAAGGCGAACAATCTCATGTATGTATAACTCAGCCAACTGCTCTGAAGTATAAGTACTCGCCACAAGAATGAAATGTGCTGATTTAGTCAGCCGATCCACATTAACCCAATGACGAAGTCAAATTTCCTCTGAGTCCGTGGGAGTCCAACGACGAAGTCCATAGTGATACGCTCCCACTTCTACTCAGGAAACTCTATCTGCTGAAGCAAACCACCGGGTCTCTGATGCTCATATTTTACTTGTTGAAAATTCAAGCAACGGGCCACACAAGCAACAATGTCCTTTTTCATCCTTCTCCGCCAATAATGTTGCCTCAAGTCCTGGTACATTTTGGCTGCACCTGGGTGAATAGAATACTTAGAGTTATGAGCTCCCTCAAGAATCAACTCATGAAGATCATCAATATTAGGCACACATATACGACCCTGCATCCTCAAAACAGCGTCAGCTCCAATTGCAACCTTTTTGGCACCACAATGCCAAACTGTGTCTCTAAGGACCATCAAATGTGGGTCATCATTATGCTGCTCTCGGATACGCTTAATTAGAGATGATCGAGCGAATGTACAAGGTAGAACATTAATGGGATAAATATCCAACCTCACGAACTGATTTGCCAAGGTCTGAATGTCTGAAGCTAATGGTGTCTCACCAACTGGAATAAATGAAAGGTTGTCCATACTCACCGCCTTCCTACTCAAGGCATCGACCACTACATTGGCCTTCCCTTGATGATACAATATAGTGACGTCATAATCTTTCAATAAATCTAACCATCTCCTATGTCTCAAATTAAGATCCTTTTGCTTGAACAAGTACTGGAGACTGATCCGTGAAAACCTCACACGGCACACCATAGAGATAGTGCCTCTGAATCTTCAATTCGTGAACAATAGCTGCCAACTCTAAGTCGTGGACAGGATAATTCTTCTCATGGACTTTCAATTGTCGCGACGCATAAGCAATCACCTTGCCATCATGCATTAATACTGCACCTGGTCCAATACAAGATGCACCACAATACACCGTGCACAATCCTGAACCTGTGGGCAACACTAACACTGTCGTCGTAGTCAAAGCAATCTTGAGCTTCTGAAAGTTCAGCCCACACTCGTCCGACCATTTGAATGGAACATCCTTTTGGTTCAACATGATCTTAATAGTTGTTCCTAATCAATTACAGAATCACCAAATAACTTCACATAACAATAATCCCCTTCCAATACTTCACAATACTGATAACGAGATGCGATGCATGAAGACCACATAATTATTTACCGAAATTAACGTGTCTCATTTAATGCCACATGGGCGGGCACCTACCTTGTAGGTTAAAGCTCAATAATTTACCACGAATTTGGAAAATTATGCACAGATAATAATTTTTTTTTTTTTTACAAATTATTTTTATAAACCTAACAAGCATGACTCCCTATTGGTACTATAGTAAAATTTTAATTTCACCAGAAAGAATTTAAACACAAGAATTTTCATCACAAGGATCTCGTCCTTATATAACTTCCAATGCGGCTCGTAGCCTGATTTAAACATATCAAATCATATTAAAATTTGAGGATCTCACCCTCAGTTCTGAATCACAAGTAATATGCCCAGCGTGCCACGCGAAACGTTCCCTTTTCTTGTTTTAGATAGTTTTCGTTAAGAAAAACTACAACAGGTAATGATAGACATAGCTACCTCCATAGAATTTCTCAATACACGTATTCACATAAGTATATTTCAGGGTTCCGAAGATCACCCATGAGTGAAGCATATTAGGAAGACTTTCTTTGATAGTCATAACCGAATCAATTTAAGGAAATTGTCACTTTATAATAACTAGAAATTGTACTTGTAATGACACCATTTGATGTAACGACCTCAGCCATACCATAGAAAATATATCAACATGTTAGGTCTCCACCTCTAGGAGTCTGACCTCCACCTTCGACATCCCGAACCCTTTCACCTAGCGGGACATGTAAGTTGAGTTGTAATTGCAATGGGGCACGTAGCTTGGGTGCTCTAATGAAATATGACTCTCCCAAGTCTAGGATAATTTCTATCACTAGCCGAAATAAAGTATCAACCTGCCTTGAGTTGTACAAAAATTTTACAATCATATTTGAGTCCTTTAATGAGTCTGTGAACTTGCTCTTTGGCTATATGAAGCGAAGTACGAGTATGACGGACTACTTATCGAACCTAATGGCATATTCTGACACCGTAGTGGTGACCTAACGCAACCGTTCAAACCCTATGTGCCATGCATTATGGAGAGTCCGAGAAACAAACTCTTTCAAAAGCATTTACGAGAACTATGTCAAGTAGTTGATGTTGCAATGGTTGGTCGTCCTCTTCATAGGCTTGCCACCAACACCACCCACTTCCAAGGATTGACGACCTGTTTGACCAACTCCAAGGTGCCAAGTATTTCTCTAAGATTGACTTACGTTCAGGGTATCATCAGGTGAGGGTTAAGGAGAAGGATATTCCAAACACGGCCTTCCGGACAAGATATGGGGACTTTGAGTTATTGGCGATGTCGTCGGGCTAACAAATGCTCCAACAGCTTTTATGGGTCTCATGAATACTGTATTCAGGCCCAATCTTGATGTGTTCGTGATCGTATTCATTGATGACATTGTGGTGTATTCTCGTTCCACCGGGAACATGCGGGCCACTTGCGGATAGTATTACAGACGCTTCAGGATCGTAAGATATATGCTAAGCTCTCCAAATGTGAATTTTGGTTGAACTCAGTAGCATTCCTTGTCCATGTGATATTTGCCGAGCGTATTAGTGTCGGCACTCAAAAGATCGATGCAGTAAAGAATTGGCCGAGACCTACAATACCATCAGAAGTCCGCAGCTTCCAAGGGCTAGAAGGATATTATAGGCGATTTGTAGAAGGGTTTTTGTCACGACCCAAATTTCCCTCTATTGGGTATCGTGATGGCACCTAGTCTTAGGGACTAGGTAAGCCTAACATTTAGAGAATAACAACAATAATAAAAAAATCTAACAGTCTCGATATAGAAATCTAGACAGAATTACAACGTTCCCAAAACCGGTAATACAAGTCATAAACTCTACGAATTTACTCTAAAATATCTAACTACCACTGTTCGGAATGAATACAACAGGGTATGAATAATATAATACAAGAAGGTGACTCTGAAGCCCGCGAATGCAGCAGCAAGTTACCTTGTGTCTCCTCAATGATGATTCGCACATCCACTAACAATAATTAGCTGGATCTGCACACAAAAATGCGCAGAAGTGTAGTGTGAGCACACCACAGCGGTGGCCAGTAAGTATCAAGACTAACCTCGGTGAAGTAGTGACGAGGACTAGTCAAGACACCACTGGTCTAATAAATTAAACAGACAACAATATAGAAATGACCAGACATAATATCTATCTAAATATTTTACGATATAATTAACAATATGACAATATAATGCGTAAGGAATTATCGAAAACTAATCAACGGAACAACATAATAATATCGGAAGAATGGACAGAAAATACGAGCCAAAACAGAAACTGCCACACAATCAAACACTGGTAACTCAGCACTGCGTCAGTTTGTTCACATCAGGCCTTAGCCAATAAACCCAAATAAATTGGTGAAAACTTTTAAACCGTAGTTTATATTGAAAACTTCTTAAGATATAATCATCTGAGGATAAAACAATTTCCTTGAAACTTACTTTCTCTGACATAAGTATATATATATATATATATATAGAAAGAAAAAATTTTAAAACATAGTTCTTTCAAAATACATGATTTTCAAATATACTTCTCCAATAAATGTATTTCAATATCATTTTCTACAAGACAAATGCTTTTCAAACCTACCTTTGAAATAAAAGTCCTTTAGACATAATGTTTCTTTAAGGCAAATACCTTTTCCGCTATACCTTTCAATAAAATCTTTCGATCATAATCTCCTCAAGATAAATCTACCGAAACTCAGTCCGTAACTCAGAATTTGTCATGCAGTACAGGGGGAAAGCTCACGGAATACATCTGTATTCCCAATTTAAATATGCAATGCAGTACACGGGGAAAGCTCCCAGAATATCGTCTGTAGTCCCAATTTAAATATGCAATGCAATACAGGGGGAAAGCTCTCGGAATATCGTCTGTTGTCCTAATTTAAATATGCAATACAGTATAGGGGGAAAGCTCCCAGAATCTCGTCTGTAGTCCTAATTTAAATATGCAATGCAGTATAGGGGGAAAGCTCCTGGAATCTCGTCTGTAGTCCCAATTTAAATATGCAATGCAGTACAGGGGGAAAGCTCCCGAAATCTCGTCCGTAGTCCCAATTTCAATATGCAATGCAGCCAATTGAGGGAAACAACCAGAATGCGACAGAAAACAACATACATTGCAACAACAGACGCAAAAGAAACAAAAGACCGAATGCAAGGTGCGATGAGAAAATCAATACAAAGACTTGAATCACAAGAATGGTAAAAACTCACTCATAAGAAATAGCCACTGAAGAGAATGCCAAGCACAAAGAGAAATAGCATAACGAGGGGAAAACAAGGCAAATATAGCAACGATTCTTAATATTCAAGTGCACGACAAAAGAAACAAAATCATCCCGGCAAGGGAAGCAGTTATAACCAATCTCACTTAGACAATTAGTTTCAAGGAATAAACTCAGCTTGAACAATGCTCAGTGATAGGCAACACCAAAGAATTACCATCAACATGGACGATTATCAACTAAACCTAAGCAGAGTTTAAGGGAAAATCATATAAATCACAATGTACGACTCACGGGCATTCTTGAAACCAACGTATAGATATTCAAATTACTGCTAAAAAATTATAGGGCGAGATTATACTAGTTTTAGTCAAATAGGCAGTGTATGAAGGAAGATATAGCATAACGGTACGAAAGGCAAATTCTTCATTTAAGTCAATTAAGATCAAATAAGAAACAAAGGAACATTAAGCAAGTAATTTCCAATTTGAGCAGGAAGAGATGAAACTAGCAATCAAGAACTCAGATATAACAATTACAACTTATACACGGGTAATATAAGGACCTAAAAATCCTAAAAGGCCAACCCATTTTAAAATAAGTCTGAGTACGCACTCGTCACCACGCGTACGCGGGCTACAATCAACATAGAAGACTCAATCCTAAGGGGCAGTTCCCCCACACAAGGTTAGGCAAGATACTTACCTCAAATACGACAACCCGATACTCAAAAGTGAACTTCTCGGGCGAAACAACCTCCGGACGGCTCAAAATCAACTAAAACAACTTCAAAATACACATAAAACGTATAAGAAATTATTCCAAATAATAAAGTGTCAATTTTTACAAAATTATAAAAATTGAACCTAAAGTCGACCCCCGGGCCCAAACCTCGGAACCCGTCAAATTTTATAAAATCCGAATACCTATTCCGATATGCGTTCAACCATACAATATTTATCTAGTTCCGATATCATTTGGTCCCTCAAATCATGATTTTTCAATTTAGGAATTTTCTTTCAAAACCCACAATTTTCCCAACTCAAAACACAAATTATATGATAAAAACAAGGACTAATTCATGGAATATGTTTAATTCTAGTTGAAGAATGCTTACCCATTCGATTTGTGTGAAAAACCCTCAAAGAATCGCCAAGAACAAAGCTCTAGAACTCAAAATTTGATAAAATGTCTTAATCCTCAATTTTTGAAGACTTATAATTTGCCCAGGTGCTTTGTGCATCGCGATCGCGGACAGTGAGATGCGATCTCGGAGAAGGAAATGGTTGCTGGTCTAAAGTGTGCTACGCGATTGCGGAATAGCTTATGCGATCGCGTATAAGGAGTAGGCTAGCTTCTGTGATTGTGAAGGGAGTCATGCCAACGGGAAGAGTAACGGGTACCAGTGCCTAAGGCCTGGTTCCTACTACGCGAACGCGGAACAGGTGCTGCGAACGCGATTCATGGAGTCACGCGATTGCGAGGGTCTTTATGAAAATGCAATGAAGGAAATTAAGGCGATCAACAGAGACACATCGCGATCGCGAAAGAAGCATTGTGATCGCGATGAAGGGCTTCAGACACCAGAAGAAAGCAGTCCAAAATTGGAAGAAAATGGCCCGTAGCCCATCCGAAACACACCCGAGGTCCCCCCGGGACCCTGTCTAATCACACAAACAAGTCATATGACCTAACACGGACTCGCTCGAGGTTTCAAATCACATAAAACAACACCAAAAAGATGAATCAAACCATGAAATCATCTTATATTTCAAAACTTTAAATATCAAGACTCGCGTCGAAACTTATCAATTGAACCCGTAATGACGTGAAATTTTGCAGACAAGTCATAAATGACATGAAGGACCTACAACCACTCTAAGAATACCGTTCCGATCCCGATATCAAAATTTCACCTATTGGCCTAAATCGTCGAAATTCTAACTTTCGCCAAATTACCTCAGATTGCTCTACGGACCTCCAAAACCAATTTTGGACGCGCGCCTAAGTCCAAAATAATCATACGAAGTTGTTGACAATAAACAAAACTCATTCCGAGGCCATTTACACAAAAGTCAAACCTCCAGTCAACTCCCATCACTTAAACTTCAAAAATTGAAATTTGCCTCCCAATTCGACTCTAGATTATCCGGTAACTGAATCTAACCACGCACGCAGGTCGGTATACCCAATGTGAAGTTGTTCGTGACCTTACATCACCGAACGGAGTTTAAATTCTCAAAACAACCGGTTGGTTCGTTACATTCTCCCCCTCTTAAAACAAGCGTTCGTCCTCGAACGTGCCAAGATTCACCTTGAACTCATCCAATTACTGATTGCACACTTCCAACACACACCCGCGGGTGATCCCACATCACCCCAACCTACATAATCCTGATGAAACAATCACAACTGCAATATAGCCTTCCCATCACCACTGATAGGCCTCACACCTCAATTTCTCACCTTCTACTCATCTCTAAAAGACCCTATTCTAAATCCATATCCGACATTAGCCTTAACCAGCTGCATCAACTCACGACTATACCCATAAGGCACGACCACACAGCATAGCACATCACACCTAGGCTCAAATAACACTTTGGATCACAATAGCTGCCTGAAATTAACTCAGCATTGGCAATTAGCCCCCACATCTGAAAGAACTCTATTTCCAAGCCCCATAACACTGATAAAGATGCAATAAACATGAAGACCTCATTATTAGACACCCGACTCACCAAGCCACAACTAACACTACTGGGCACATATCCCGCAAGCTAAGACCAAAGAAGCACATAATTAAATGAACGAATACGAAAGGAGAAGCATATAAAGGAAATATCAAACAAGCCCATATGCACAACTCTCTATCAATACTGACTGCATGAAAATATAGTAAGGAAAGAACTTAAAGCAAATGAACAAATCACAAGGATCTCATCCTGCTACAACTTCCACCGCGACACTCAGCCAGGTCCAAACATATTGAATCACAAAAGATTACGAGGGTCTCGCCCTCAACTCTAAATCACATACCGAATATATATACCATACCGATTGAAATTCCCCACTAAATCATCTCAACTGATAAAATCATAACACTCACTGAACTCTGTCTCAATGGAGTATCAAATCACAGCTCGTAAACAAAATACATAGGAAAATCACGTTAAGATTACCATGATGAATAACAAGGACTCACTTCTAGTCTCACCACTCTCAATGATGAATAATACAGTGATAGACACGGGTTACCACTCATAAAATCTCCCAACAGGAGAAAGCATGAAAAATAGAGTGCGAAGTACGAAACTTACTCATAAATAAGCAACAAATAAGGGAAACTCGTCCCGACCAACAGAAACATAGTGAAATGGAAATGGTGCCCCTCTGTAACCCATCAGAATATACCCCTATGATAATATCTATCACAACGCCTCCAGCCTACTATATGAAACACATCAATGGGTCGAGCCTCCCCTTCTTGAGAGCCCTCTACTCACCTGAATACTCTGCTATAACACACCTGCCTGAATTCTGGAACAATCTCTCACCCTATGGCTAACATCCCCACGCTCAAAACAACCCCTATGCTGGCGTGGCTGTGGAAACCATATAATATGAGTCCTATGAGACCCATGAGTACTTGAAATCTCATGCGAAGCTGGTAATGCAAGCTGAAATGGCTGGCCCAAAAAACCTCTATCGTGTCGTACCTTGCCTCTATAACAAGGACCAGTAGATTTCTCCGGCCTTCGAGGCCTCCTTGCCTACCTGAACTCTCTCTCTCCTGATCTCGTCTGTCCTCTAGCTCTCGGCCCCACATGCTCTATAACCGGCGAGTGATCCCTACTACCTGCCAAAATGCGGCATCCGACTCTAACTCTCGTGTCCTGCTGAACTGAATATCATGCCTCAGTCCCTCAATGAATCTATAGACTCACCTCTTAGCTGAAGCAACCAAGTGAGGTACATAACTGGCCAACTCACTGAATCTGACGGCGTACTCCAATAGTGACATAGTGTATTGGTGTAAATGCTCAAACTCCGCGCGTCATGCATCTCGGAGGGACTGGAGTGAAACTCCCTCAAAATATCTCTGAAACCTGAATTCATGCCAGTGAAGCTGACTCGGCCAGGCTACCCCAACTCATATGCCGCCACCACTGACCAAACCATTACTCTGAACCTGAGACGTGGCCAAAGAAATCCTACTCGTCTCCACAATACCCGAAGTATGAAGAATATAGTGACACTTCCCCAGAAAACCCTGGCATCACCCGTCGCCAATCCACTGAAAGATAGGAGGGTGGTACTTCCTGTACTTTTCCATTTCAAGGTGTTCTTCCTCCGATGCTACTTCCCTAACCACGGGCTGAGCTGAAACCACACGTTCTGCTGCCATGGCAACTAGATCCTGACCAACCTGATCTTGGTGCTCTAGAGTGTAGACGGTTGGAGTCTAAGCTCCTCCCCCTATCTGTGAACTGGATGGTGCACCTGGAATCGATCCCGCTTGAGTCAATGTACCAATTATACTCAAAATCTGCGTCCAGGTTTTCTAAAGTCTGGGGTAGCAACAGGTACCTCCAGTACCTGTTCCCCAACTAGATTTACTGGAGGCTCCTCAACGGCTTCTATGGTAGGCATCTTAATTGCGGCATGTATTCCTCGTTGGCCTTTGTCTCTTACCCTTGAAACATTTGTTTCAGGGTAACATCATCAGGAACCACAGCTCGTGTCCTCACCATCGATGAGATAATGGAACGATAAATTTCAAATTTCAAGATCAAAGAACTCGCACGAGGGGAATAAAGGAAGGGAAATTGTCCTAATAGTTCTGTAGCCTCTCGAAGATAAGTACAGACGTCTCTGTACCGATCCGCAAGACTCTACTAAACTCGCTTAGGACTCGTAGCACCTATGAACCTAGGGCTCTGATACCAACTTGTCACGACCCAAATTTCTCTCCGTTCAGTATCGTGATGGCACCTAGTCTTAGGGACTAGGTAAGCCTAACATTTAGAGAATAACAACCATAATAAAGAAATCTAACAGTCTCGATATAGAAATCTAGATAGAATTGTAATGTTCCCAAAACCGGTAATACAAGTCATAAGCTCTATGAATTTACTCTAAAATCTCTAACTACCACTATTCGGAATGAATACAACAGGGTATGAATAATTCAATACAAGAAGGTGCCTCTGAAGCCCGCGAACGCAGCAGCAGGTTACCTTGAGTCTCGTCAACGATGGTCCGCGCATCCACTAACAATAATTACCTGGATCTGCACAAAAAAAATGCGCAGAAGTGCAGTATGAGCACACCACAGCGGTGGCCAGTAAGTATCAAGACTAACCTCGGTGAAGTAGTGACGAGGACTAGTCAAGACACCACTGGTCGAATAAATTAAACAGACATCAATATAGAAATAACAGGACATTATTTCTATCTAAATATTTTACGATATAATTAACATCATGACAATATAATGCGGAAGAAATTACCGAAAACAAATCAACGGAACAACATAATAATACCAGAAAAATGGACAGAAAATACGAGACAAACGGAAATGGCCACACAATCAAACACTGGTAACTCAGCACTGCGTCAGTTTGTTCACATCAGGCCTTAGCCAATAAACCAAAATAAAGTGGTGAAAACTTTTAAACCGCAGTTTATATTGAAAACATTTTAAGATATAATCATCTCAGGATAAAATAATTTCCTTGAAAGATACTTTCTCTAAATATATATATATATATATATATATATATATTTGGAAAGGCAAATCATTAAAACATAGTTCTTTCAAAATACATGATTTTCAAATATACTTCTCCAATAAATGTATTTCAATATAATTTTCTGCAAGACAAATGTTTTTAAAACATACATTTGGAATAAAAGTCCTTAGTGAGGAAATGCAATGCAGTACAGGGGGAAAGCCCCCGGAATCTCGTCCGTAGTCCCAATTTAAATATGCAATGCAGCCAAGTGAGGAAAACAACCAGAATGCGACAGAAAACAACATACATTGCCACAATAGGAGTAAAATCAACAAAAACAGAATGCAAGGTGCGATGAGCAAATCAATACAAAGACTTGAATCACAAGAATGGTAAAAACTCACTCATAAGAAATAGCCACTGAAGAGAATGCCAGGATTAAAGAGAAACAGCATAACGAGGGGAAAACAAGGCAAATATAGCAACGATTCTTATTATTCAAGTGCACAACAAAAGAAACAAAATCATCCCGGCAAGGGAAGCAGTTATAACCAATCTCACTTAGACAATTAGTTTCAAGGAATAAACTCAGCTTGAACAATGCTCAGTGATAAGCAACACCAAGGAATTACCATCAACATGGACGATTATCAACTAAACCTAAGCATTGTTTAAGGGAAAATCATATAAATCACAATGTACGACTCACGGGCATGTTTGACACCAACGTATAGATATTCCAATTACTGCTAAGCAATTATAGGCCGAGATTATACTATTTTTAGTCAAATAGGCAGTGAATGAAGGAAGATATAGCATAACGGTAGGAAAGGCAAAGTCTTCATTTAAGTCAATTAAGATCAAATAAGTACAAAGGAACACTAAGCAAGTAATTTCCAATTTGAGCAGAAAGAGATGAAACTGGCAATCAGGAACTCAAATATAACAATTACAACGTATACACAGGGAATATAAGGACCTAAAAATCCTAAAAGGCTAACCTATTTGCAAATAAGTCCGAGTACGCACTCGTCACCTCGCATACGCGGGATACAATCAACATAGAAGACATAATCCTAAGGGGTAGTTCCCCCACACAAGGTTAGGCAAGATACTTACCTCAAAGACGACAACCCGATATTCAAAAGTGAACTTTTCGGGAGAAAAGACCTCCGGACGGCTCAAAATCAACTAAAACAACTTCAAAATACACATAAAACATATAAGGAAATATTCTGAATAATAAAGTTTCAATCTTTAGAAAATTATAAAAATCGACCCTCGGGCCCGCCCCTCGGAACCTGTCAAATGTTACAAATCTGAATACTTATTCCGATACGAGTTCGACCATACTATATTTATCTAGTTCCGATATCATTTGGTCCCTCAAATCATGATTTTTTTAATTTAGGAATTTTCTTTCAAAACCCACAATTTCCCCAACTCAAAACACAAATTATATGATAGAAACAAGGACTAATTTATGGAATATGTTTAATTCTAGTTGAAGAACACTTACCCATTCGATTTGTGTGAAAACCCCTCAAAGAATCGTCAAGAACTGAGATCTAGAACTCAAAATGTGATAAAATGGCTTAACCCTCGATTTTTGAAGACTTATAATTTGTCTAGGTGCTTTGTGCATCGCGATCGCGGACAGTTAGATGCGATCGCGGAGAAGGAAATGGTTGTTGGTCTAAAGTGTGCTACATGATCGCGGAATAGATTATGCGATCGCGTATAAGGAGTACGCTAGCTACTGCGATCGCGAAGGGAGTCATGCGAACGCGAAGAGTAACGGGTACCAGTGCCTAAGGCCTGGTTCCTACTACGCGAACGCAGAACAGGGGTTGCGAACGCGATGAGGAATTTTATGGAGTCATGCGATCGCGGGGGTATTTATGCGAATGCGATGAAGGAAATTAAGGTGATTAACAGAGACACATCGTGATCGCGAAAGAAGCACTGCGATCGCGATGAAGGGCTTCAGACAACAGTCCAAAATTGGAAGAAAATGGCCTGTAGCCCATCTGAAACACACCCGAGGCCCCCCGGGACTCCGTCTAATAGCAAAAACAAGTCATATAACCTAACAGAGACTCGCTCAAGGTTTCAAATCACATAAAACAACACCAAAATGACGAATCAAACCAAGAAATCAACTAATAAATTTTCAAAACTTCAAATATCAAGGCTCGCGTCGAAACTTACGAATTCAACCCGGAATGACGATGACGTGAAATTTTTCGTACAAGTCATAAATTACACGACGGACCTACATCCACTCTCGAAATTTATTCTGAGCCCGATATCAAAATTTCACCTATCGGCCGAAATTCTAACTTTCGCCAAATTACCTCAGATTACTCTACAGACCTCCAAAACCAATTCTGGATGCGCGCCTAAGTCCAAAATCATCATACGAAGCTATTGACATTAACCAAAACTCATTTCGAGGCCGTTTATGTGATGACCTAAACGGTCATCCTAAGTAATTTTAGCTATATCTGTGTTCTCAGGCTCCGAAAGCCTCCGTTGATCTCACCTCGATATGTGTTCACAGCCCGGGCAGGTAGCCGGGAAGCTTCTATGTAAAAATGTGATAAAATTGGAATTTTTGAATTGAATAATTGAATAAAGTTGACTTTGGTCAACATTTTTGGTAAACGGACTCGGACCCGTGATGTGACGATCCCGGAGGGTCCGTAGGAAAATATGGGACTTGGGCGTATGCCCGGAATCGAATTCCGAGGTCCCAAGCCCGAGAAATGAATTTTAAAAAAAAATTATTTTCTGAAAATTATAAAGGAATTTGAAAATGAATAATTGTGTGAAAACCGTGTTACCGGGCCCGTATTATGGTTCCGGAGACTGGAACAGGTTTGTTGTATGTTATTTGTCCTATCTGTGAAATTTGGTGTAAAACAGAATTGAAATGACGTGTTTCAGATCAAAAATGGGAAATTTGGAAGTTTAAGAAGTTTGAGAAAATTCTAAGAGTTTTGAGGTTTGATTCATGGTTTTTGATGATATTTTGATGATTTAAAAGCTTGAACAAGTTTGTAGGATGTTTTGGGAGTCGTGTGTGTTTTTGGCTTTGAGCCCCGAGGGCTCGGGTGAGTTTCGGGCAGCTAACGGGGTGTGAAAAAATATGAAAATATGGTGTGATGTTGCAGGTTTCTGATGTCTGGTATGGTACCCTTCACGAACGCGGCCAAGGGCACGCGAACGCGAAGGGTAAATAGTGTGGCTTGGGTTCTTGTTCTACGCGAACGCAGGGGTACGGGCGCGAACGCGGAGCTGTGGGGGGGCTGCTCTACGCGAACGCGATGGCCCTCTCGCGAACGCGTAGTGTTATGGGGTGGGGTCTGGGGGTCAGGTAGGTTATTCTTCGCGAAGGCAGGAAGTGGCATGCGAACGCGGAGGGTTAGGAGGTCATACCTACGCGAACGCGGCCCTGGTTCCGCGAACGCATAGGTCCCAGCTGCCAAGCCTTCGCGAACGCGAAGGGTAAATACACCCTGTGATTTTAATAACCCCAAAAACAGACCCATTACGGGTCACTCCCATTTTTCACTCCCCCATTCTTCCTCAAACCCACCCATAAACGAAAATCAAGGTCCCCAACTGCCATAACTCCATAGGTAAGTGCTCTTGACCTCGTTTCCTCTTAATTTATTCAATAAATCATTAGATTTAAGGCCTAAAACATGAAAATTAAGGTAGGAAATTAGGGATTTTAGGTAGAGTTGGTTTCTTTAGAATTTTGAATAATTCAACCTCAATTTGGGGTCGAATCTTAAAACAAATCATATATTCTAACTCGTGGGGTTATGGGTGATCGGGTTTTGGTGCGAGCCTCGTGTTTGGCCCAAGCGGGCCCGTGGTCAAATTTTGGAATCTTAGGAAGAATGCTTTGAAATAAACAATTAGGCTATGAGTTTGATTTATTGAGCCATTATTGATATACCTGGGTTGATTATGTCTAGATAACACCGTTCCGGAGTCGGATTCTAAAGGAAAGGCTGTGATCGAGGCTTGACTTGCAGTTTTTGGAGGCGAGGTAAGTTTTTGGCTTAACCGCAGCTTGAGGTATTAGGTATAGAGTCTTATTTGCTATGTAGAACTCATGTCCAACGTATAGGCGTGGTGACGAGTGCCTATGCGTTGCGGTCAAGCATGCCCGTGAGTCATTTGCAATGAAATTTACTGTGTTCTTGATATTCTCTGCACTATAAGTAGTTGATGAGTTAAAAATGATACCTTGATGTGGTTCATGACGTGGGAAAGTTATTGAGTTACCTGTGTCAGTCGAGTCTTACACCGTTGAAATTATATTTTCGATGCGAGGTTGGTTATAGCTGAGACCCTTGTTGGGCATTGTTAAGTTTGTAATTGATGGGTGCTCCCTGCTGGGACAACAGGATTGTATTGATTATTTCTGTGCACTTGAGAATTCGTAATGTTGACTTTCACATTATTGTTGCTTTGTTTTATTATTTGTCGCACGAGGGGACATGCCGTGCTGACTATTTGTGAGTTTATGCACGAGGGGACATTCCGTGCTGAGTGTTATTATATATGCACAAGGGGACATTCCGTGCTGAGTGTTATTATATATGCACAAGGGGACATTCCGTGCTGAGTGTTATTATATATGCACAAGGGGACATTCCGTGCTGAGTGTTATTATATATGCACAAGGGGACATTCCGTGCTGAGTGTTATTATATATGCACGAGGGGACATTCCGTGCCAAGTGATTGTGAGGTTATGCACGAGGGGACATTCTGTGCTGAGTGTTATTATATATGCATGAGGGGACATTCTGTGCCGAGTGATTGTGAGGTTATGTACGAGGGGACATGCCGTGCCTTTTTCTGTTCATTATCTGTTAAGAAGTTAAATTTCTGCCTTGTCTTTACATTTCAGTTATTACTCTGCTCTACTGTGCTGACATTTTTGTTGCCCCTATTACCCCAGAATGTTCTGCCCGTATCTGTTTTACTTGCTTATTTTTGTTGCCATCTTTCCTGTTATCATATAAAACTGTACAGGTACATATGTTGTTGTAGGTCCTAGCCTCGTCACTACTTCGCTGAGGTTAGGCTCGACACTTACTCAGTACATGGGGTCGGTTGTACTGATGCTACACCTGCACTTCTTTATGTTGTGCAGACTACGCAGTCAAACCCGGTGATCACTGACGATCGGAGCATCTCATCAGTCACACAGGAGACTTCGAGGTAGACCTGCAGACGTTCGTGGTCCTTGACGTCACCTTCTACTTTCCACTTTCAGCTCTGTCTTACTTTGTATTTCATAGAAAGTCCTATGTATTTATTTTCAGACCTTTTGTTTGTAGTAATCTCTTAGATAGTCCGTGAGTACGTGACACTAGTTCTGGGAATTTGTATATGGGTTTTATTTCGAAAAGTGCTATGTTGTTTGTAGGTTATTTTGTTAAATTTCATTATGGGCCATCGGTGCCTTAGATATCCTGTTCGTTTTAGTTGTTAATGAGTTTTATTTAGTTCAAACGTTGGCTTGTCTAGCGGGTTCAATGTTATACGCAGTCATGGCTCGAAGGTGGGATTTCGGGTCGTGACAAGTTGGTATCAAAGCCCTAGGTTGCTTAGGTCTCACAACTCACGGACAAACTTGGTAGAGTATGAGGGATCGGTACGCAGACGTCTGTACTTATCCCCCAGAGGCTGCAAAGTTAGGAATAACTTCATATTTTTCATTCTCTATCATGCCAATTGAATTCTAAATGTTAATTGAGTCTCTATTTTTACTCTCTCGCAGATGGCGAGAACGCGTGCTTCCTCATCGACTGACCAGCAGCCTGATCCTCCTATTACAGCTCCTGTGAGGGGCCGAGGCCTTGCTAGAGGCCGAGGCAGAGCTAGAGCAGCAGCTCCAGTAGAGGACCCATAGGTAGACCTTGCCGGTGAGGTTCCTACCCAGACAGTTCCGGTGGGACCAGCTCAGGTCCCGGAGGGGTTCATTTCTACCCCAGTGCTTCAGGACGCTCTAGTCCGCTTAGTGGGGCTCATGGAGAGTGTGGCTCAGGCCGGTCTTCTTCCTACTGCACCATCTAGATCTCAGGCTGGGGGAGGGACCCAGACTCCTGCTATTCATACGCCAGAGCAGTTTGCCATTCAGTTCCAGACTCCGACACCTCAGACGGCCGGAGTAGTTTAGTCAGGTATTGGGACACCAGCAGTTGATGGAGCATCCATGTCCCTAGATGCTCTGTGGGGGTTGGATCGGTTCACCAAGTTATTCACTCCTACATTTACCGGTGCACCATCAGAGGATCCCCAGGATTATTTAGAGAGCTTCTATGAGGTTCTTCGGAACATGGGCATTGTGGAGTCCAATGGAGTAGATTTTGCTACATTTCGTCTATCTGGCACCGCCAAGACTTGGTGGAGAGATTATTGCTTGACCAAACCAGCTGGGTTTGCACCTCTGACTTGGGCTCAGTTCTCCGAGTTGTTCTTGGGGAAGTTCCTTCCAGTTACTCAGAGAGAGGATCTTCGGAGGCAGTTTGAGCGTCTACAGCAGGGCTCCATGTCCATCACTCAGTACGAGACTAGGTTCATTACGCTGGCCAGGCATGCCATTATGATACTCCACACTGATCGGGAGAGGGTTTGGAGGTTTATTGAGGGTCTAGCTTAGCCCATCAGGCTTCAGATGGCCAGAGAGACGGGTACTGATATCTCCTTTCAGGATGTAGCCGATATGGCAAGGCGCATTGAGATGGTATTATCCCAGGGTGGTGGTCAGGGGTCTGACAAGAGACCTCGTCATTTTGGCTGTTTCAGTGGTGCCTCATCTGGAGGCACAAATTCCTTTGGCAGAGGTCATCCCCCTAGACCTTATCAGTCGGCACTCCAGGTATCCCGCAGTGCACCTTCAGCTTCCATCAGTGCACCGCCGATTCAGAGTTATCAGGGTGGTCATTCTGGTCGACAGGGTCAGTTCCAGGGTCAATATTCTCATCAGCCAAGGTCTTGCTTCAATTGCGGTGGTATGGGGCATATTTCCAGGTTTTGCCCCCAAGGTTTTGGTGGTTCTCAGTATCAGGGTTCCCATGCCCTGGTTCTCTAATCAGGTGCACCCTCACCCCCTCAGCCAGCTAGGGGTGGTGGTCGTGGTGCCAGAGGTGGAGGTCAGACGCATAAAGGTGGAGGGCAGGCCATGAGGGGTAGAGGTCAGCCCGTAGCAGGTAGACCCAGAGATGTTCAGGTTAGAGGGGCCCAGCCTCGGTATTATGCATTTCCTGCTCGTCCAGATGCCGAGGCTTTTGATGCAGTTATTACAGGTACAGTTTTAGTTTTTAGCCGAGAGGCATCGGTGCTATTTGATTCGGGTTCTACATTCTCCTCTGTGTCTTTATATTTTGCCCCTTATTTGAGTATGCCCCGTGATTCCTTGGGTACTGATGTACATGTGTCTACACCAGTGGGTGATTCTATAGTGGTAGATCGAGTCTACCGTGCTTGCGTAGTAGTTATTGGTGGTCTGGAGACTCAGGTTGATCTTTTGCTTCTTGATATGGTTGACTTTGATGTTATATTGGGAATGGATTGGCTATCTCTATATCATGTTATCATGGATTGTCATGCCAATACAGTGACCTTGGCCTTACCAGGTGTGCCTCGTTTAGAGTGGAGGGGGACTCCTAGTCATTCTTCTGGTAGGGTTATTTCTTATATGAAGGCTCGGCGCATGGTCGAGAAGGGTTGTTTGGCCTATATGGCCCATGTTCGTGATTCTAGTGCTGATGTTCCTTCTATTGTGTCTGTGCCCGTGGTTTGTGAATTTCCAGAGGTATTCCCTGCTGACCTGCCGGGTATGCCACCCGAAAGGGATATTCATTTTTGTATTGAGCTAGTTGAGGGCACTCAGCCCATTTCTATTCCCCCGTATCGTATGGCTCCGCCAGAGTTGAAGGAATTAAAGGAGCAATTACAGGATTTGTTGGATAAAGGCTTCATCAGGCCTAGTGTTTCACCTTGGGGTGCTCCAGTATTGTTCGTGAAGAAGAAAGATGGCTCAATGAGGATGTGTATTGACTACCGGCAGTTGAATAAGGTTACTATCAAGAACAAGTATCCTTTGCCGAGGATTGATGACTTATTTGATCAGCTTCAGGGTGCTACGGTGTTCTCTAAAATAGACTTGAGGTCTGATTATCATCAGCTGAGGATTAGGGCTTCTGATGTTCCTAAGATAGCTTTTTGCACTCGTTATGGGCATTATGAGTTCTTGGTCATGTCGATCGGGTTAAC
>ML279215.1:478-37629 GCA_005239495.1 Nicotiana undulata | reverse complement strand
TGGTGACGAGTGCCTATGCGTTGCGGTCAAGCATGCCCGTGAGTCATTTGCGATGAAATTTACTGTGTTCTTGATATTCTCCGCACTATGAGTAGTTGATTAGTTAAAAATGATACCTTGATGTGGTTCATGACGTGGTAAAGTTATTGAGTTACCTGTGTCAATCGAGGCTTACACCGTTGAAATTATATTTTCGATGCGAGGTTGGTTATAGCTGAGACCCTTGTCGGGCATTGTTGAGTTTGTAATTAATGGGCGCTCCTTGCTGGGACAATAGGATTGTATTGATTATTTCTGTGCACTTGAGAATTCGTAATGTTGACTCACATTATTGTTGCTTTGTTTTATTATTTGTCGCACGAGGGGACATGCCGTGCTGACTATTTGTAAGTTTATGCACGAGGGGACATTCTGTGCTGAGTGTTATTATATATGCATGAGGGGACATTCCGTGCCGAGTGATTGTGAGGTTATGCACGAGGGGACATGCCGTGCCTTTTTCTGTTCATTATCTGTTGAGAAGTTAAATTTCTGCCTTGTCTTTACGTTTCAGTTATTACTCTGTTCTACTGTGCTGACATTTTTGTTGCCCCTATTACCCCAACATGTTCTCCCCGTATCTTTTTTACTTGCTTATTTTTGTTTCCATCTTTCGTGTTATCATATAAAACTGTACAGGTACATATGTTGTTGTTGGTCCTAGCCTCGTCACTACTGATGCTACACCTGCACTTCTTTATGTTGTGCAGACTACGCAGCCGGACCCGGTGATCACTGACGATCGGAGCATCTCATTAGTCACACATGAGACTTCGAGGTAGACCCGCAGACGTTCGTGGGCCTTGACGTTACCTTCTACTTTCCACTTTCAGCTCTGTCTTACTTTGTATTTCAAAGACAGTCCTATGTATTTATTTTTAGACCTTTTGTTTGTAGTAATCTCTTAGATAGTCCGTGAGTACGTGACACCAGTTCTGGGAATTTGTATATGGGTTTTATATCGAAAAGTTCTATGTTGTATGTAGGTTATTTTGTTAAATTTCATTGTGGGTCATCGGTGCCTTAGATATCCTATTCGTTTTAGTTGTTAATGAGTTTTATTTAGTTCAAACGTTGGCTTGTCTAGCGAGTTCAACGTTAGACACAGTCATGGCCCGAAGGTGGGATTTCGGGTCGTGACAGTTTACACAAAAGTCAAACCTCCAGTCAACTCCCATCACTTAAACTTCAAAAATTGAAATTTGCTTCCCAATTTGACTCCAGATTATCCGGTAACTAAATCCAACCACGCACGCAGGTCGGTATACCCAATGTGAAGTTGTTCATGACCTTACATCACCGAAGGGAATTTAAATTCTCAAAATGACCGTTTGGGTCGTTACAGTTTTCCTCTATATCAGCACCATTTACTAGGTTAACACAGAAAACTACTAAGTTCCAGTGGTCTGACGCTTATGAACGATGTTTTCAGGAGTTAAAGAATCGATTGACATCGGCGCCAGTGCTCACTCTCCCAGAAGGAACAAAAGGTTATGTGGTATATTGTGATGCCTCAGGTACAGGTTTGGGGTGCGTATTGATGCAACATAGAAAGGTGATTGCTTATGCATCAAGACAATTGAAGAAGCATGAAAAGATTTACCCGACCCATGATTTGGAATTGGCTGCAGTAATATATGCTTTGAAGATATGGCGGCATTACTTATACGACGTCCCTGTTGACATCTACACAGATCAAAAGAGTTCACAATACATCTTCAAGCAGAACGAGTTGAATTTGAGGAAGCATTGGTGGCTTAAATTACTGAACGATTATGATATCGAGATATTGTACCATCCCGGTAAACCCAATGTTGACGCAGACACTCTCAGTCGTAAGTCAATGGGAATCTTAGTACACATTGAGGCTGGTAGACAGGGGTTGACTAAAGAGCTTCATCCGCTAGCCAATATGAGAATTAGATTGTTAGACTCTGATAACGGAGGGGTTACTGTACATAATACAACAGAATAATCTTTGGTAGCCGAGGTAAAATCACGGCAATATGAAGAGCCTACCTTAGTACGATTGAGAGACAACATTCAATAGTGTAAAATTATGTCTTTTGAGATCAGAGCAGATCGGGCACTGAGATACCAAGGTCAGTTATGTGTGCCTGATGTGGCTATGATTGAGATTCATCAATCCCGATATTCCATCCATCCCGGATCGACAAAGATGTATCATGATGTTAAGGAGCAGTATTGGTGGGATAACATGAAGATGTCTATTGCAGAAGTTTTAGCCCAGTGTCCTAATTCTCAACAAGTAAAAATCCAACATCAAAAACCCAGTGGATTACTTCAGAATATAGAGATTCCGACCTGGAAATGGGAGGTGATTAATATGGACTTCATTATTGGATTACCTCGCTCTTATCATAAGTTTGACTCCATATGGGTGTAGTTGATCGACTTAAAAAATGTTCCCATTTTCTGCCAGTTAATACAACTTACACAACTGAAGATTATGCGAAGTTGTATATCAAGGAGATTGTTAGGATTCATGGTGTGACCATATCTATTATATCAAACCGAGGAGCGCAATTTGCAGCTAACTTTTGGAGGTCATTTCAGAAGGGTTTAGGCACACAAGTGAATCTCAGCACTACATTCCATCCACAAACTGACGGACAGGATGAATGTACCATTCAGACACTTGATGATATGCTACGAGCATGTGTTCTGGATTTTAAGGGGAATTGGGATGACCATCTTCCACTCATATAATTTGCCTACAACAATAGTTATCATTCCAGTATTAAAATGGAACTGTACGAGGCACTATACGGTAGGAGATATAGATAACCACTTGGATGGTTTGAAGTCGGTGAAATAGAACTATATTGGCCAGATTTGGTTCACCAAGAAATTGAAAAGGTGAAATAGATACAAGAGCGACTGAGGATTCTGCAAAGCAGGCAAAATTCCTATTCGGATGTCCGGCGTCGTGATATGGAGTTTAAGGTTGGTGATTGGGTTTTCCTGAGGATCTCGCCGATGAAGGGTGTTATGCGTTTTGGGAAGAAGGGTAAGTTGAGCCCGCAGTATATCGGTTCGTACAAAATTCTTTGACGAATTTGACAGGTTGCTTATGAGTTAGAATTTCCATCCGAATTGGAATTTGTCCATCCGGTATTCCATGTATCTATGTTGAGGAAATGTATTGGAGACCATTCTCGAGTCATCCCTATCAATATGTACAAGTTACAGAGGATCTATCATACGAAGAAGTGTCAGTGACTATATTAGATCGACAATTCCGCAAGCTGAGAACAAAAGATGTAGCTTCCGTCAAAATATTGTGAAGGAACAAGGGTATGGAAGAAATGACATGGGAAGCAGAAGAGGAGATGAAGTATAAATACCCTTACGTGTTCCAAAATGAAGATAACGAGGATGCCAGGGGAATGCAGGACGCATTTGAAGGTGAAACAACTCTATGAGGTAAGCAATAGCTTGAGAATACTCTTCCTTAATACACAATGGTGATATGCAGATAAATTACATATCCATAATGCTTTGTGTAGACTTGCAAGGCAATACGTTGGGTTTAACTGCTTGCAAGTTTGTCTAGTATCCATTTTATAGGGGGAAAATCGGCCGGAAATTTTCGTTGGAATCCATGATGAGTTAGGCTCCCCATAAACCCTTACATTCGAGGACGAATGTTCCTAAGGGGGGGATGGTGTTACAATCTGTATTCACGTACGTTGGTTAATTCCATAAGTTAGTCAACATAAATCTAAGAAAAGATTATCTTTTAAATGATAAGAAGTTAATTCTATTGATCTTAAATGATACAAGAGTGTATAAGGGTGATTAACAAGTATTAGAAGTTAAACGAATCAAGGATGTTGTAACTCGTATTCTTGGGTAAACCTAGGGGTGATTAAAATTCGCAAGAGGACATATCTTAAGGTATTTGAAGTATATAATATCCGTATCATATTCTTTAAGTCAAACGAGTTATGAAACAAAAGTTGACAAGAGTAGTCGCAACTTAGGTTCATAGTTTTACTTAAACTTAAGGTCAAATGTTACTAAGATTTTCTCCCAATCTACTTGGAATTAATGGGTAATCTACTCATAGAATTAAATATCTATGAGTCTAGTTTCCAAATCATCTAACCGTTCATCTATACGATATTAGAGTTGAGAGATATTCGCATTTGCGCGAGACTGCGTGAAGCACCTCTCTATGGGTCCCACATAGTCGGTTTAAGAGATATGGATATATATAATATGCTTCGAACCCATTTTAAGTCATTAATTAACCGTATATTTAGACCTTAGAACCCTAGAAATACCCTCTTAAGGTTCTCTCAAGATTTAAGACCCAAACAAAGGGCAAACAACACAAATCAAGTGTCGGGAATCCCGTGGCGCTAGTAAGTTTCTTGTTCTTCTTGTTGTTGCTCATTTTTGTGTTGTTCAAGCTCGTGTGGGAAGTTTTTTTAAGGCGTTTATGTTCTGTAAATACTCCCTCAAGTTTTTAATATCAACCCTAAGTGATTTCAAGCCATCTAAAGTGATTCTAGTACCGAAAAACCCTAATTCATTGCTAGTTTCACTTCCTTGTTGTTGTGGAAGCATTGGACGGATATTTCGTGGACCATTAAGGTCAAGTTGGAATTTTTCTTTCTGTTTAAAGGTGAGAAACCTCTTACTCTACATGTATTTAAGATTATCCATGTTACGGCAAAGTCATTGAAGCTAGAACTTATGAAATATATATATCGAAAGGCTTGATAGTAATGTTGTTGGTTGGTGGACTGTTTTGGGAGGCTCAATATGATTATTATTGTTGTTGTTTGGTCTATTTGGTGATTGTTTTGACTTGTGTGAAGTCATATATATAGGGGAGGTGTTTTCCGTTTCATCGTAAAATAGGTTGTGGTCGATACATAATAGTTATGACGCTTAAATGATAACGATAGTGTCGTTTCTCTTATTGTAGACTAAGGAGTCGTGACATTTGCATAGCTTGAAGTTGGGGCAGTATATACAAGATATGTGAGGCTATCCCATTCATTCTTTTGCATGACTCCGATTTTACATAATACAATGAACGAGCTTCCAAAGATACTCTACTCTTAGAATCTAGCAGTACTTACAATGTTTCCCTTATGGAACAATTGATGTTGAGGTTGCTTCTCTTTCTTATGTTATCAATGTTGTTAGTACTTCCTGATTCTTATAAGATTCTTGATGAAGGGTTAGTCCTAATAATGTGTACGGAGAATATCGACCTCACTCCGAAAGGTTGAAAATATGATTCCAATGAGTCCTGCATGCATTATATATATATATATATATATATACGTATCTATTTTACTCTACCGAGCCGCGCTATAGTCGGCCGGGTATGACACCTATTGTGCAACCACTGGTCAGTTGGGTTTAACCTAGCTCCATGTGGTCGGGTATGTTTTACCGAGCCTATTACGGCCCGGTACGATATGATGATGATGATGCCCACAGAGGCATATGTTTTAAAAGTTTATGTATATATATGTATGTATCACGCATTTTATGTCAGTATCCCTCAGAGGTACCCAAATGTTACAGGTTTTATATTTTCTATCCATGTTTACATTACTGTTCTTACTTATGTTTTTCTGCCTTACATACTCAGTACTTTATTCGTATTGCTGTCCTTTTTATTTGTGGACGCTACATGTCGTGCTAAAGGTCTTGATAGACAGGTAAACGCAACTCCCCCACCACGATAGGCTTTCCAGTTTAGTTGTTATTGGAGAGATCCCTTCTCCGGACTTGCCGTAGTCTTGGTATGCAATTTTGTTATAGATATTATGGGTATGTCGGGGCCATGTTCCGGCTATGTTGCATTAATTATGCTCATTTAAAGGCTCATAAATAGGTATTGACTCATGTATAGTTTGGTATGCCTTGTTGGCTAATTTTTGCTGTATAGTCTTTCATGGTAGCGTTGTAGCTCGTACCTTATATGTAGTTTCTTAGGAATCTTGTCATCCCATGTGATTTATGTTCATGATCCATATCTACCATTTATATTGATCTCGCCAGCCCTAAAATATAATAAAGAAGGTTAGATAAAATGTACGTTGGTGCTCGGCAAGTATGACCCGGGTGCTAGTCATGATCCTCCAGTTTGGGTCGTGACAAACTTAGTATCAGAGCAGGTCTGTCCTAGGGATTGTCTATGAGCCGTGTCTAGTAGAGTCTTGATTATGTATGTGTAGTGCGCCACATTTATAATCAGGAGACTACATGACATCTAGAGTTGTTACCTTCTTCCTGAATCTAGATCGTTCGTAGAGTTGAGTCTTTAGTGTTCGTATCTAATATTAACCTTATTTTTTTCAGCGATGCCTTCGACTAAGAAGTAAGGCTCAGAGTGAGATTAAGTCTCATATCTCATCTACTCTATCTCATCCAGAGGATATTAGGAGTAACCCAGCACCACCAGTTCCTCAGTATGGCCCTACAGACCAGGATATGCGGAGTGCGGTGCAGTTCTTGACTAGCTTGGTTGCTGCTCAGGCTCAGAGGCAGAATACCGGTGTTGTTGATAAATCGGATAGTACAAGAGTTCGTGATTTTATTAATCTAGAACCTGTAGTTTTTACCAGATCAGACCCCAAGGAGGACCCACAGACTTTTATTGACCAGGTCCATCGTACACTGCGGGTTATGCATGCTACAGATACAGAGGCAGTAGAGTTGGCTTCTTATCGATTACGGGATTTAGCGGTTCTTTGATATGATAGTTGGGAGAGATCCAGGGGTCTGAACGCCCCTCCAGCTGTGTGGAAGGAATTTGCTAAGGCCTTTCTTCGTCACTATTTGTTAGTTGAGATACGACGAGCTAGAGCTGATAAGTTCTTGAACCTTAGACAAGGTAATATGAGTGTGCGAGAGTATAGCATGCAGTTTGATTCTTTAGCAAGGTATGCTCCTCATACGGTGGCCGAGATGAGTGATATGGTGCATATGTTCGTGAATGGGTTGGGACCACATCTGATAAATGAGTGCACGACAGCCTCCTTGTTGGAGGGCATGGATATTTCCCGTATTCAAGCTTATGCCCAGACCCTAGAGGATCGTAAGAGCCAGGAAAGGGCATATTGGGAGAAGGATAGGGGCCATCATAAGAGGACGATATTTGTAGGGTATTCTCATGACTTCAGAGGTAGTGTTAGGCCCTGGTTTTCTAGGAGTTTGGCGCCACCTATAGCTAGTGCTCCTCCACAGTTTCAGAGGCCTCGGTGTGATCGATTTACCTATTCTAGTCCAGGTCAGAGTTTGCGGGCATTAGGCTCGCAATATCATAGGGATACTAGTCAGACGAGACTCCTAACACCCCGTTGTGATAAGTGTGGCAAGGCCCACTTTGGACTGTGTCGTCGAGGTTCTGATGCGTGCTATTCTTGCGGGCAGCCTGGCCATATGATGCGGTATTGTCTTAACAAAGAAGGTGGTGGTATGGTTCAGCCAACTGGATCTGTGTCTGGTTCTTCCTCGTCAGTTCGACCTCCAGCACGGGGTTTTCAGCAATCAAAAGCTCGTGGTAAAGGTAGAGGTGCAGTGCCAAGTTTGAGTGGTGCTCAAAATGAACCTATGCTCTAGTAGGTCAACAGGATCTAGGGGCGTCTCAGGATGTTGTTACAGGTATATTGTCTGTGTTTTCTTATGATGTATATGCGTTGATTGATTCGGGATCTACATTATCATATGTTACACCTTTTGTGGCTAATAAGTTTGGCATTGAACCTGAATTGATAAGTAAACCACTTGCGGTATCTACTCTGATAGGAGACTCTGTGATTGCTAGAAGGGTATATAGAGGCTTCACAGTGATGATTTGTAGTCATCAAACCTCGGAGAATTTATTTGAATTAGAAATGGTTGATTTCAACGTGATAATGGGTATGGACTGGTTGGCCTCATGCTATGCAAATGTTGATTGTCGTACGAAGATGGTTAGGTTTCAATTTCCTGATGAACCTGTCATCGAATGGAAAGGGAACATTGCTACGCTGAAAGGTAGGTTTATTTCCTATCTTAAGGCGAGGAAGATGATCTTAAAAGGATACATTTATCATCTCGTTCGTGTTAGGGATGTGGAGACGAAATCGCCTACTCCACAATCAATCCTCGTGGTCAATGAATTTCCAGATGTTTTCCCAGATGAACTCTCAGGCCATCCTCGTCAAAGGGAGATTGAGTTAAGCATTGATGTACTGCCTGACACTCAACCCATATCTATTCTTCCATACTTGATGGCCCCGGCAGAGTTGCAGGAGTTTAAGGCACAGTTGAAGGACTTGCTGGATAAGGCCTTTATTAGGACTAGCACTTCACCTTGGGGTGCGCCAGTCCTGTTCGTGCGAAAGAAAGACGGGTCGTTAAGGATGTGTATTGAATATCGACAGTTGAATAAGTTTACTATAAAGAACAAGTACCCACTTCCAAGGATTGACGACCTGTTTGACAAACTCCACGGTGCCAAGTATTTCTCTAAGATTGACTTACGTTCAGGGTATCATCAGGTGAGGGTTAAGGAGAAGGATATTCCAAAGGCGACCTTCCGGACAAGATATGGTCACTTTCAGTTCTTGGTGATGTCGTTCGGGCTAACAAATGCTCAAACAGCTTTTATGGATATCATGAATAATGTATTTAGGCCTTATCTTGATGTGTTCGTGATCGTATTCATTGATGACATTGTGGTGTATTCTCGTTCTGAGGCGGAACATGCGGGCCACTTGCGGATAGTATTATAGAAGCTTCAGGATCATAAGTTATATGCTAAGCTCTCCAAATGTGAATTTTGATTGAACTCAGTAGCATTCCTTGGCCATGTGATAACTGACGATGGTATTAGTGTCGACACTCAAAAGATCGATGCAGTAAAGAATTGGCCGAAACCTACAACACCATCAGAAGTCCGCAGCTTCCTAGGGATAGCAGAATATTATAGGCGATTTGTAGAAGGGTTTTCCTCTATATCAGCACCATTGACTAGGTTAACACAGAAAGCTACTAAGTTCCAGTGTTATGACGCTTGTGAACGATGTTTTCAGGAGTTAAAGAATCGATTGACATCTGCGCCAGTGCTCATTCTCCCAGAAGGAACAAAAGGTTATGTGGTATATTGTGATGCCTCAGGTATAGGTTTGGGGTGCGTATTGATGCAACATGGGAAGGTTATTGCTTATGCATCAAGACAATTCAAGAAGCATGAAAAGATTTACCCGACCCATGATTTGGAATTAGCTGCAGCACTATATGCTTTGAAGATATGGCGGCATTACTTATACAGCGTCCATGTTATCATCTACACAGATCACAAGAATTTACAATACATCTTCAAGCAGAAGGAGTTGAATTTCAGGCAACATAGGTGGCTTGAATTACTGAAAGATTAAGATGTAGAGATATTGTACCATCCCGGTAAAGCCAATGTTGTGGCAGACGCTCTCAGTCGTAAGTCAATGGGAAGCTTAGTACACATTGAGGCAGGTAGATATGGGTTGACTAAAGAGCTTCATCGGCTAGCCAACATGAGAATTAGATTGTTAGAATCTGATGACGGAGGGGGTACTGTACATAATACATCATAATAATCTTTGTTAGCCAAGGTAAAAGCACAAAAATTTGAAGATCCTACCTTAGTACGATTGAGAGACAGCATTCAACAGTGTAAAATTACGGCTTTTGAGATCGGAGCAGATGGGGCACTGAGATACCAGGGTCGGTTATGTGTGCCTGATGTGGCAGGGTTGAGAGAGAAGATTATGATTGAGATTCATCAATCTCGATATTCCATACATCCCGTCTCGACAAAGATGTATCATGTTAAGGAGAAGTATTGGTGGGATAACATGAAGAAGTCTATTGCAGAATTTGTAACCTAGTGTCCTAATTGTCAACAAGTAAAAATCGAACATCAAAAACCCAGTGGATTGCTTCAGAATATAGAGATTCCGACCTTGAAATGGGAGGTGATTAATATGGACTTCATAATTGGATTAACTCGCTCTTATCATAAGTTTGACTCCATATGGGTGATAGTTGATTGACTTACAAAATGTGCCCATTTTCTGCCAGTTAAGACAACTTACACAGGTGAAGATTATGCGAAGTTGTATATCAAGGAGATTGTTAGGCTTCATGGTGTGCCCATATCTATTATATTGGACTGAGGAGCGCAATTTGCGGCTAACTTTTGGAAGTCTTTTCAAAAGGGTTTAGGCACACAAGTGAATCTCAGCCCTGCATTCCATCCACAGACTGACGGACAGCTGAAACGTACCATACAGACACTTGAAGATATGCTACGAGCATGTGTTCTGGATTTCAAGGGGAATTGGTATGACCATATTCCACTCATAGAACTTTCCTACAACAATAGCTATCATTCCAGTATTAAAATTGCCCCGTACGAGGCACTATACGGTAGGAGATGTAGATCACCACTTGGATGGTTCAAAGTCGGTGAAATAGAACTATATGGGCCAAATTTGGTTCACCAAGAAATTGAGAAGGTGAAATTGATACAAGAGCGGCTGAGGACGGCGCAAAGTAGGCAAAAGTCCTATTCTGATGTCCAACGTCGTGATCTGGAGTTTGAGGTTGGTGATTGGGTTTTCCTGAGGATCTCGCCGATGAAGGGTGTTATGCATTTTGGGAAGAAGGGTAAGCTAAGCCCGCGGTATATCGGCCCGTACAAAATTCTTTGACGAATTAGACATGTTGCTTATGAGTTAGAACTGCCATCCGAATTGGAATTCGTCCATCTGGTATTCCATGTATGTATGTTGAGGAAATGTATTGGAGACCATTCTCGAGTCGTCCCTATCAAAAATGTACAAGTTACAGAGGATCTATCATATTAAGAAGTGCCAGTGGCCGGGTACGACACCTATTGTGCAACCACTGATCAGTTGGGTTTTACCGAGCTCTATATGGCCGGGTACGTTTTACCGAGTCTATTATGGCCGGGTACGATATGATGATGATGATGCCCACAGAGGCGTATGTTTTAAAGGTTTATGTATATATATGTATGTATCACGCATTTCATGTCAGTTATTGTGGGTATGCCGGGGCCTTGTTCCGGCTATGTTGCATTACTTATGCTCTTTTAGAGGCTCATAGACAGGTGTCGGCTCATGTATAGTTTGGTATGCCTTGTTGATTAATTTTTGTTGTATAGTCTTTCATGAGAGCGTTGTAGCTCGTACCTTATATGTAGTTTCTTAGTAATCTTGTCATCCCATGTAGGGGGGTTCATAAAAACCCGAAAAACCGAATCAAACCGACCAAAAAAACTGATACTTTTTTGTTAGTTTTGGTTTTGAATTTTAAAAACCGATCAAATTTTGTTTGGTTTTAGTTTTAATAAAAAAATAACCGAACCAAACCGACTATATATTTTTATACAAAGTTTCAAAAAATTTATGGTGAATGTTAATCGTTTGCACTTTTAGTACAATGTTTTACCTTTATATTCTAGTTTGATTAGTAGTTTTCTTTTGTTAAGTGTAAGAATCCATTTCATGTATAAACAAAATATTTTTAATTGAGTCCTTAAATTATTCATCACTATTTGATTCAATTATCATTAATATATTTGAGTAAATAATAGATTTCTCAAAGGGCAATTGATTTGATAGTGTCACGTTGAAAATGTAGTCGCCAGAATATGTATTTGGTAGTGTATGTCTTATATTTAAGAAATAACCGAAAAAACCGAAAAACCGACATAAACCGAATCGAGAAAAAATTGACTTAATTGGTTTGGTTTGGTTCTAATATTTGAAAAACCGACTTACTTGGTTTGGTTTCGTTTTAGGGAAACCCGATCCAAACCGAACCATGAACACCCCTAATCCCATGTGATGTATGTTCATGACCCATATCTACCATTTATATTTATCTCGTCAACCCTTAAAGATAATAAAGAAGGTTAGATAAAATGTATGTTGGTGCTCGGCAAGTATGACCCGGGTGCTAGTCATGATCCTCCAATTTGGGTCGTGACACTACCCCATTTATTCATATACTCTTCGTTATTATTTGGGCTAACTCTTATCCCTATTCATGCACAATGATCCAAAAAGTAGAGCTCTGTATAGATAAATCTTGGCACAAACCATATAGTCTAGAAGCTCGTCAACTATTGTACTCCCTCTGGAGCACCCCAAAATCCGCAACCGTGACTTCCACGCTGAGTAGACCTTCTATGGATTTAAAGTTGGTTGTATGACTCCTTTGGTACTGAGGTATAAGGTTATTAAGGAGGCGACAAACCGCAAGTCCCAGCTTTATCTCTTGCAAAATATCAGGCCTTATACATTCTAAGCCAAAACCGATATAACACATGACCCCGCAATCTATTCCTTGATAGTGGACTTCCCCACTTGGCACGAATTCATAGGTCACAACGTCAGATAATCCATAATGTTAAACTTCACAGCTCATATAACCTCGTTGCTTTCAATTTGTTCCCATGTTCTGCAATACTTCGTGGGTCCTCAAAAGATGTACCACTGAAATGGAGTGGAAATAGTTCGGTAAACTTGTCCAACCTCAATAAATTGACTAGTGCATCCTGCAACACTGGAGTAGCTATAAATCCTTCTGGAATCTGAAATAGTCCAACATGTATCGATTGAGCTAGAACCTCCGCGTCTAGACTCATTTTAGGCTTTACACTAGGTGTTGATGTTTGAGCTCTAGAATGAGCTCTGCTTCTGTCTTTCCCCCTAATCGTAGCTGTCATTGGGGCTTCATCTCTTGTCCGGTTGTAGATGCTTTGCGTGTTGTCGAGATTTGTAGGAGGACAAGAATAGACGAGTTTAATCATTAATGATACAATAAATTCGCACGATATAGTAGAATAGAAGTGAAATTGTTCCTAACTTCATAGCCTCTGAGAGATAAGTACAGACGTCTTCGTACCGATCCTTCAAACTCTACCAAGTTTGTTCATGAACTGTGAGACGTAGGCAACCTACTGCTCTGATACCAACTTGTCACGACCCAAATTCCCAACCTTAGGGATCGTGATGGTGCCTGACACTACACTTTCTAGGCAAGCCAATGTTAGAGTTCGGTTAGCTAATTTCCCTTGATTATTTACTTAAACAAAATAAATAAATTTAAAGCAATCTTAATCTGATGAATTCCAACGATAAACCGAGCCAAGAACTAATTATATATAACTCTAAGACTGCCCTAGTGTCTGGTGTCACAATTCACGAACTTCTAAGATTACTACAAATAATGGGCTAAAGAATAATATAGTTGTTTTGAGAAAATATAAACAGTCTCAATGATATAAGAAGAGACTCCAGGGATCTGTGAATGCCGGTAGATATACCTCGTGTCTCCGAATGTAGAATGGCCGCTACTAAAATCTCTAATGTTGGATGGTACATGGATCTGCACAAAAGAGTGCAAAGTGTAGTATCAGTACAACCGACTGTCGCGCCCCCTTTTTCTATCGCACAGGTTAGGTACGGAGAGATAGGGTTTATGACATTTGGACAACTCCTTAAAATAAAGGGTTTAAGGAAGAGTCGCCACCTAACGATTCTTATGGTGCGTTAGGATACCTAGAGTTGATAACTCATGAACTAGTTTGTGTTACCAGAGATTGGGTAAAGGCTTAAAATTATCCCAAGGGGAAGGTGTTAGGCACCCCTCAAGATCCACAACTGCGGGTCCCAGCCAATTAGTTTTGTGAATTTGGTCGGTGAACAAGTAGCAAGTAAGGTTTATATAAGAGGGGATTTCAACCAAGCATAAAAATCTTTAAAAGTTTTAGAGAAAGTATAAAAATAAACATTTGAAAAGAAACTGTCCTAGGTTTAAAGTAATACGGATCACATCAATGCAATATCCGGTATGTCACACCTCAAAGAGGCGGCTACACGTGGTATTAGCGCACCGGTCATCAAATCCGTATTCTACCCTTCCCACCCCGTAAAAGGTTATTTAAAATGCATGTGTTGGTTGTGAATGCTTATTGCGTGCCATTACCCGTCCCATTTTATAAGTTCTGGAGGGTATTTAGGACTACTAATCCTACAAGGTGAGTACTAGGCTGGACCCTTAGGTTTAAAGGATAAACTCTAAGAGACAAGTAGAAAACAGTTAGGACTTGCACGTAAGGGATTCACGAAACAGTTAAAGGCTCATGTATCCCTCCACAAATAAGGCACATAGGATAGCACGTCTCAAACACAATAAAAGCCTCAAAGTCAGAACTTAAAATAGGAATTTGAGTATGAAAACAATAGGTTTTAGAGGGTTTTAGCAAAGGAATATTTCGGAAATAACTTAGTAACAAAGCAGAGATAAAATGGAGTATTTGAAAATATACAGAGTGATTTGCCGAAAGGATTGACTGATTTTGGAAATCCAGTATTTTAAAGGCAGGGGCAGGAGTTTAAAGAATGCACAGCAGTTTTAATGAAAAACTCTTAGTGAAAGTAAATGAATAATTTTAGAAAACCCAGTAATTAAAAGTAGAGCATGACTTTTAAATAACAGAGTGATTTGCATGTATTTTGAAAAGAAAGGGTAAGTGGTTTTGAAAGTTCAGCAATTTATAGGCAAAGCATGAGTTGAGGATGGTAACAAACAGTAAAGTCTTAAGGATTTCAAAAAAGGACTGATTGGTTTTAAAGACCACTTTTTAATACAGGAAAGACATAAAGTAGTTGATTCTGGTTTTTATAAGTACTGAACCTAAGGTTTGCCTAGGCGTCTGAAATATATACTAATTTTTTATTCTTTACAAAATCTGAATGCAGTTCTTTAACCTTGATTTTAAAAGACAATGGGTAATACATTGAAGACAGTGTTGAGTTTTGCAAAAAAATTCTTAGCCATTTAACACATTTTAGCGAGGTTGTTAAATTTAATACATACTTCCTAAGTGTTCAATAGAATATAACTTAAAACAGACATGCTGAAGGTAAAGTCCTAGAGAACATGGTATCTAATGCATGCATTGGTACCTAAAACATGATTTCTAGATGCAGTACTTATGAAAATGCTGCAGCAGTAACGTTATAGCAGTTTATTACTTTATTATAGTTATTAGTTGTGAACAAGATTTATAAAATAGACATGAGGGTAGTAGAGATGCTGAAGTAGACAACCTAAACGTAGTTTCTAATGCATGGTATGTATGTCCTAAGCATGATACTATTGCACACACGGGTAAGTAAAATCCTATAGTCATGGTCTCTACCCACACTATACTAAACATGCATAGTCCCCTCCCACATTCACTATCCAGCCCCAATTATTCATTTACATGTTATTACAGACCATTGTTGCATAAATTAAACAAATGAATAAGAAAATTAAGAAGTTACACTATAGGGAGCCTAACAGTAGGCCCATGTACCAGATCCAACATGCCATATGCCAAGACCTCTTATAACCTAGGTGTGTCAGAGTTCCTAAGGATCTCAGGGGACCCTAGGCAGTGCTCACACCCAAGTTCCCTAGCCAGGAATGAGTAAGTGCAGTGTGGAATGCCAGCCTTTTGTGTTAGAGTTCAATGGGTACTCAGGGCTTCCCAAGGCAGTGCTCACACGAAGGGGGCTGAACCTAAAGTCTAAGAGTAGTGATATGTGTTTGTAGTTTAAACAGAGTTGAGTTTGAAAGTAGTTTTGAAGTAACAGTTTTGAAATATAACTTCAGAGGACAATGTAAGAATTTATGAAAACAGTTTTCAAAGGGGGAAGTAGTGCAACCACAATTCAGCATATAGAGAGTTCAAGATAACAAACACAAACAAGGATAGGGAGTTGGGGACAATTAATTCACATGCCAGCATTAGAATAGGGTTACAAGTTCTCAAATAATTATCACATAGTTGTCATAAAGCATCACAGAGTCACATATTGGGTATAGAGTCAGAATCATATAGTCTTTAGGTGTCATGGAGAGGGAACACAGGTTTGTAGCATGATAAGCTAAGTAGAGGATAAGAACAAACAAGAAACAGTAGTCCTGTTGAGACAAGAAAAGGATGATCACATAGACAAACAGGCATGCTAACTCCATAGGGGTAAAACAGGGTTATAGTAGATCATACAAGGTAAAGCAAGAGACATCTTATACTAAAAGGGAAGGGGAAATCATAGAAGCATGCGAGTTACATGGTAGGCAGTAGATCCATAAGATAAAGCGCAAAAGGAACACCAAGTAGATTAACATGAACTGAAATATAATGTGTGGAGACACTGTAAACTTAAATTAGGAACATATCAGTCAAGGGTATATAACAGCAAAGTGCAAAGAGGTAGAGCAGCAACAGTAGTATGAAGAACAAGAGAGTAGTAGGAAAATAGTGTGCAGGAATAAGAAAGAAACAAGGATTACTCAGTTTTGGCTTTCAGCCAACTGAGTAGTCAACAATTGATGTAAAGAGCAAGAAGAGGTGTGTATGGAAACACAGCAGTTTCAGAGCAATGTACTCAGTGTTTTTGTGTGTGTATGTCAGTGTATCAATGTATTCGTGTGTCTGTGTTATGCAAAAGAGGACAGAGTATTTATAATGTTGAAAACGAGTAAGCACATAAGGTAAGGAGTCCTAGCTTTAACACAAGTATGGAAAGAATATTCAATTAGTATCAATCAAGGACAAGGACTCCTTTAATTAGGGAGTCAAGCTCAACGGTACCAATACAATTAGATAAGGAAAAGAATCAATCTGTAAACTGATTTATGATAATAGGGCAGCAAAATCATATAGCATATAATAACAGCCAAATACAGAGTGCTTCTAAACAAGGAAAATATGGATTGCACATAAATAAGGTAGAACTCAAATCAATCACAGAATCATGGGTAAGACTGGAAGTCACAAAGAATCAATGCTGATTAAGGGAAACATTTTGTAAATAAGGAAACAATTCAAAAATCGATGCATAATTATAGATTCAAAAGATGTCACAGCTTTGGCATGGAATCAGTGAAGTATTTGGAAAACAGTAATTAACCAATAATCAGACTTAATAGTCAATGAAATAGCACGAAAATCAGAGAAACCTAAGCAAGGAATCATAGAGCAGTAGAGGATTAAACCTCTAACAACGAGAATCATAGAAAATACATGAATGGCTCTACAGGAGAGCAAGCACACATAATCAAACAGGCTAAAAGAATTAGGGTTTTTAACAAAATAACTCAGAGAGCCATAGAATATGAAAGAATCATTCAACATACAGTAGAAATCACTAATATTAGAAGTTAAAAAACCGTTTTGAAAGGGGATACGAAAACCCTAAATTTAAAAATTTAAAAATCGTTTAGAGATGGTGTTTTCAGAGAAAAATGTGAAAAGCTTCATAATATTGTAGATCTTACAGTAGATCATAAAATAAATCAAAACAAATACAAAGAGGTAGGGTTTCGTGGGACCTAGAGAAAGGAAGAACCTTAGAGATGGCACCGGTTTAGGTTTGGACCGGTTGTAGATCACTACTCAGACGGCCGGGAAGGCCAGAAAAGTGGCATGGGACCATGGGAGGCAAGAGAACCGCTCCGAGCTCGCCTGAGGACCCCAGGGTTTCACTGGACCGGAGATGGGTAAGTAAATGACCATGAAGTGATGAAGCACCTAGGTTTCCGGTAAGAAACCAACCGGAGAAAACAGATGGGTTTCATCGGAAAAGGGGAAGTTGAAGAGACTTCTAGAGAGAACCAGAGGATATAGAGAGAGAGAGAGAGAGAGAATGGTCATGAAAGAATGAGAGATGGGGGGGAGGGGGGTTGGTTAGGGTTAATTTAGGAAATTAAATTCTGGGTCGTTGATCTGTTTTCATCAACGGCTCAGATTGATTGGAGGGGTTGGGCCGGGTAGAGTTATAAGGTTGGGCTGGGTTAATTAATCTGATGGGTTGGGGTTGGATTTAGGATAGATTTTAAATAAAACGTGGCCAATTATTAAATACCCCAAAAATAGATAAATAATTAGTAAAACAGCCAATAATTATATATAAAAAATGAAATTGAGTTTAAATAAATGAAATTAAGGCAATTAAATAATATTACGTAAAAATGACTAGTTATCGAATTAAAATAACATAAAGTGTACAATTGGGCTATAATTGCAAAATTATTGTAATTATAGCTAGATAATGCCCAATTGGCTAATTTATGAAATAATTAAAATCCCAATGGATAAAAATGATTAAAAATGATATATCGAGTTGGGGAACATTCTGAAATTATTTATAACATAATTTATGGATGATGATTGAATATGTAATATTAAATAAGTATAAAAAATAATTTTGATAAAGATATGAAAAAATATGGAAAAATACCAATTATTATAAAGAGTGATTTTGAAAGCGTATATGCAAGTTTGAAAAAACAATTGAGGAAAAATTGGGTATCAACAGCTGCCCTTGTTTACCCGGGAAGGATGAAAGAGTTGTCGGGTAAAGATATGATGGCTAATTTTGACCTAGTGGAAATTGGATGAGAGATTTAGGCCGCACCCCGGTTTATGAGTTTCCCACATATCCCTGGTTTTACAGGAATCAGGCCGTATGTAGTTCAGGAATCACCGGTGAAGCATATTGGTGACGCTTGGCAAGAACGGACGCAAGGTGCGAGGTAAGGTAAAATAGGAAGGTTTATGGGGTCGTTTTAGAGAACCGGAGCGGTCCGCTCCTGCTTAGCTGGCCGTCCTGGACGGATTACCTGCAAACAAATGACAAGCATATATTGTGCGTAATTGAAGCATGATGCAAGTTCCCGTTGGACTATGAATGCTGTCTTTGGACGGTTGAGGATGACATCCTTAGATCATGATGTTCTGGGCCATGAATCGCTTAGCGCGGGATTCTCAGGCTATGAAATGATGTTCTCGGGCCATGAGGATGGTACCTCCAAACCATGATGCCTTTGAATAATGATATGAAAGTTGAATATAAGAGATCCTTAGGACATGAAATGATGTTCTCGGGCCATGGAGATGGTGCCTCCGAACGATGACGCCTTTGGACAAGTTGGCGATATTTCAGCCCATGAAGAATGCAGTAGTATGATGTTGGCAAGACAGAGCTTAGTCTTGCGATTTGCGAAAAGAAAGAGGGCAGAGCTTAGCCCGAAAAAAGGCATAAATAAATAAGGTGACTGCTTTGAAAAGGTAGAAAGGAGCTTAGCGTAATGAAGTAAGATGCGGAGATAGGTAGCATTGAACCTCGGAAGGCGGAATGATAGCCTTATGCAATGCAGGAAATAAAATGCAGGGGAGGTAGCGTAGAACCTCGGAAGGCAGAATAGGTAGCCTTATGCAAGAAGTAAATGCAGATGGAGGTAGAGCTTAACCTCGGAAGGCAGAAAGGTAGCCTTATGCAGATGCAAATTTAGATGGAGGTAGAGATTAACCTCGGAAGGCAGAAAGGTAGCCTTATGCAAAGATGCGAATGCAAATGGAGGTAGAGCTTAACCTCGAAATGCAGAAAGGTAGCCTTCTGCAAAGATGCGAATGCAAATGTAGGTAGAGCTTAACCTCATGCAGATGGATATAGAGCTTAGTCTCGGAAGGAAGAAAGGTAGCCTCATGCAATGCAGAAAATAAAGCGACAGTATGAGTTCTTAGCTGGTGATAAAATGCAGTGATACGATTGTTGTGAATGAAGTATTGTTTGAAATGATGATAATAGTAAGCATTGGCATATGAGATGAGTTCGAGAGCGTATCCTTGAGGAACATGCGTCTTGTGGGGATAATGAGATGTCTTGGGCTTTTTCCGTATTTGTCCCTGTATCCAAAGAAAAATCGTGAGTTTCATAAGGGGGAGGGTTAGTTCGTATCCCCGTTGGCTCGGATTGGCCTGTCTGCTTGTTGATGATGACTTGTTTGTACCATAGGGGTAGCGTTGCTAAAACAAGCTGTTTATGTTTTTGAGAAATAAATATGCATGGTTTTATAAAATATGATATATCATATAATTGAAAAAGAATAATTTCTTTGGATGAACCGATGACCACGACGCGGTTCAAGACATTGCAACCTCTCTTGCTGCGGAGATTTGAGGGTCCTCCTCAACATTTTTCCTCAGTTTGATGGGTGAAGGCTTCTGGTTGTTACTGGTGCGGTGCTCGGCTGAATTTGCTACGGAATTTTGAGGTCCCTCCGCAAAATTCTTCCCCAGCTTCCATTCGTGGGGGAAAATGGAAATTTTATTAAAATATGACCGAACCCATAGGGCTGCCTACGTATCCTATCTTAAACGGGAATCAGGTCAGGCGTAGTTCAGTTTACAACATTGATAGAAACATATCAATTACACATAGTAGCTCTTGACTGCGTCTGAATTGATTGGTTTAGGCCAAATTTCTCCATCCGTTTCTTCCAGTATGAGTGCTCCTCAGGTTAGCACTCGGTGAACCATGTACGGGCCTTGCCAATTGGGAGAGAATTTCCCTTTTGCTTCGTCTTGATGAGGAAAGTTTTTCTTTAACACCAGCTGCCCCGGTGTGAATCGTCTTGGTTTGACTTTCTTGTTGAAGGCTCTGATCATTCTATTCTGATATAGCTTACCATGACAAACCGCGTTCATTCTGTTTCCGTCTATGAGGGGAAATTGCTCATAGCGGCTTCTTACCCATTCTGCGTCGCTGAGCTTGGCTTCTTGTATGATTCTCAAAGATGGAATCTCAACTTCAGCAGGAATGACGGCTTCTGTACCGTATACCAACATGTAAGGAGTTTCCCCAGTTGATATGCAAACTGTGGTGCGATACCCCAACAGAGCAAATGATAATTTCTCATGCCATTGCTTGTTCTTTTCTATCATTTTCCTCAATATCTTCTTGATGTTTTTGTTGGCAGCCTCAACGACTCCATTCATTTGAGGTCTGTATGCTGTAGAATTCTTGTGCTTGATCTTGAAGGTTTCACACATTACTCTCATCAAATCACTGTTGAGATTGGAACCATTATCGGTGATGATTGACTTTGGAACTCAAAACCGACAAACAATGCGGTCGCGGACAAAGTCGGCTACCACTTTCATAGTAACTGCTTTGTAAGATGCTGCTTCGACCTATTTGGTGAAATAGTCAATGGAAACCAGAATGAACCTGTGTCCATTGGAGGCGGCAGGCTCGATTGGTCCAATAACATCCATGCCCCAAGCGGCGAACGGCCAGGGTGGGCTTGTTGCATTAAGCTCGCTGGGAGGTACCTTTATCATATCCCCATGTATTTGACATCGATGGCATTTGCGGACATACTGGATGCAGTCTGTTTCCATGGTCATCAAAAATAACCAGCCCGAAGTATCTTCTTTGCTAGAACAAACCCGTTCATATGAGGACCGCATTTACCAGCATGTATTTCCTCCAACAGCTTCGTTGCTTCCTTTGCCTCGACACATCTTAGCAAACCCATATCGGGAGTCCTCCTATATAGTATTCCTCCGCTGTGAAAGAAGTTGTTTGATAACCTTCGAAGAGTGCGCTTTTGAGTAGCATTTGCAAGCTCTGGATATTCTCCTTTTGCCAAGTATTCCCTGATATCACGAAACCAAGGCTTTCCATCTGCTTCTTCTTCGACATGGGCACAGTAAGCAGGCTAATTGTGGATTTCCACTAGAATAGGATCAATGAAATTCTTATCTAGATGCTGGATCATGGATGATAGAGTAGCCAAAGCATCAGCGAACTCATTCTGGATTCTGGGGATATGCCGAAATTCTACCGTTGTGAATCTCTTTCTCAGCTCATGTACATGATGTAGATATGGCAATATTTTGGAATTCTTGGTTGCCCATTCTCCTTGTACCTTGTGTACCAGTAAGTCTGAGTCACCAATCACTAACAACTCCTGGACGTTCATGTCGATGGCCATGTTGAGTCCTAAGATGCAGGCCTCATATTCAGCCATATTGTTGGTGCAGGGAAATCTAAGTTTTGCGGATACCGGATAATGTTGACCGGTTTATGATATCAGGACTTCCTAAATACCAACCCTTTTTAAGTTTGTTGCTCCATCAAAGAACATCCTCCAACCGTCGTAAGATTCTGCAATGTCCTCTCCTACGAATGACACTTCCTCATCGGGGAAATACATTTTCAATGGTTCGTATTTTCCGTCCACAGGATTTTCAGCAAGATGATCGTCTAATGCTTTTCCCTTGAACACCTTTTGAGTTACGTAAATGATGTCGAACTCGCTTAACAGGATCTGTCATTAAGCTAGCCTGCCAGTGGGCATGGTCTTCTGAAAGATGTACTTGAGCGGATCCATCCTTGATATGAGGTACGTTGTGTAGGCGCATAAATAATGCCTCAGCTTATGTGCGACCCAAGTCAAAGCACAACAGGTGGGCTCTAATAGAGAATACCGGGCCTCATACATAGTAAACTTCTTGCTGAGGTAGTAAATTGCTTGCTCTTTCCTCCCTGTTTCGTCATGTTGCCCGAGAATGCAACCGAAAGCTCCATCTAATACGGCCAGGTAGAGTAATAGGGGTCTACCCGGCTCTGGGGGTACCAAGACTGGTGGTGTTGAGAGATACTCTTTGATTCTGTCGAAGGATTTTTGACAATCCTCCGTCCATTTGGTGGCAGCATCCTTTCTTAGCATTTTGAAAATTGGTTCACAAATGACGGTAGACTGGGCTATGAACCGGCTGATATAATTGAGTCATCCCAGGAAGCTCATAACATCCTTTTTGTTCTTTGGTGGCGACAATTCTTGGATGGCTTTGACCTTTGATGGATCTAGCTCTATTCCTCGATGACTGACAATGAACCCTAGCAGTTTGCCAGCAGGAACCCCGAACACAAGTTTCAGATTGTATTTCCTTAACCTGTTGAAGAACTTTCTCAAATCTTCCATGTGATCAGCATCTTTCTTTGATTTGATGATGACACCGTCCACATATACCTCGATCTCCTTATGAATCATATCATGGAAGATAGTAGTCATGGCTCTTATGTAATTAGTCCCTACATTCTTCAGACCGAATGGCATCATCTTGTAGCAGTACACTCCCTACAGCGTAATGAAGGCCGTTTTCTTAGCATCTTCTTCGTCCATCCAAATCTAATGGTAACCAGCAAAACAATCTACAAAGGACTGCAGCTCGTGCTTGGCACAGTTGTCAATTAAGATGTGTATGTTTGGCAAGGGGAAGTCGTCTTTCGGCTGGCCCGGTTAAGATACCGGTAGTCGACGCAGACTCTGACCTTCCCATCTTTATTTGGTACAGGTACAATGTTAGCTAACCATGTAGGATATTCGACCACTCGGAGAACCCCGGCGTTGATCTGTTTGGTGACCTTTTCTTTGATTTTCAGGCTCATGTCTGGCTTGAACTTTTTGAGCTTTTGCTTCACTGGTGGGCATGTCGGATTGGTTGGCAGCTTGTGGGCCATAATAGATGTACTGAGGTCAGTCATGTCATTATATGACCAGGCAAATATATCCTCATATTCCCTTAAGAATTCCGTATATTCCTCCTTTTCTGACGGCGGCAGATGAATGTTGATGCGTGTTTCTTTGGCGATCTCTGTGTTTCCCAGGTTGACGACCTCAGTCTTGTCCAAGTTAGACTTAGGTTTGTTCTCAAATTTCTCTACCTCCTTAATAATATCCTCAGGTATATCATCCTCATCTGACTCGGGATCCGTTTATTGCGTTGCCTCGTTGCAGGTCACAGTCGTCGGTTCATCAAGATAAGTAATAGTAATGTTGTGTAAATAAAATAATGGGGAGGAAAACAGTAACAAGTAAATATAAGATTTATAAAGAAAGTGGAAATGATTTGATAAATTGAATAATTGTTTGAACATAGGAGCTCTTTCTTGCAGAAATTAAAAATGCGAAAAGGAAGAAAATTCTTTAAATAAATAAACTGTAAATAATGCTTGTTTTATTAGCCTTTCTACCCCGAGGCTCGACGAGCTTTGGTTGTCCTGACGGACCAATTGTTGAGATATGATCCCTTGCTCACGATTTGTATGGAAGGGCTTTCCTCCCCTTCCTCTTCAAGAATGACACAGCAGTACATGTCCTCATCATCCAGAAATAGATCCCTTATTGCCACTAGCGCCTCTTCCTCGTCTGTACCATATGTGATGTCAGCTGGATGGAAAGTTTGCTCTATGTGGGGTATTGGCTTCTCTAATGGGTAATAGGAGCCGCGCCATGGTGGCGATCAGTCCTTGAACTCCTTCCAAGTGTACTTGTACCCTAGACCAAAAGTAGTACCGTGCTTCTTGAATGTTATTGGCTTTTTTATTCCTTGAAGATGCTTACCGAGCCCTTTACCCGGCTCGTACCCTTGCCAGTTAAATATGCTTTTGGTCTTATTGCCCCACCACTTGTCTTTGTCAATGGCGTTAACACATTCTACGTTGTGATATATTTCTTCACCCAACTTCCTCCTTATCGATGACCGAAAAGGTCTGGTGACCGTAGATATGGTTGCTAACGTCGCCATGAATGATTACCTCTTGGTGATTCCATTCAAACTTCACAACTTGGTGTAAGGTGGATGTTACGGCCCCAGCCGCGTGGATCCAGGGTCGTCCCAACAGTAAATTGTAGGACGCAGGCACATCTATCACTTGGAAATCTACATCGAACCAAGTTGGTCCCATCTGTAAGCACAAGGTAATTTCTCCCATGGTGGACCTTTGCGAACCATCGAAGGCTTTTACGTTGATTTCTCCTTCCTTTATCTCATGTAGACTCTTTCCCAATTTCTTGAGTGTGACCAACGGACATATGTTGAGGCTAGAACCCCCATCAATTAGGATCCTTGTGATGAAATGATCCTCACATTGCATCGTGATGTGTAGTGCTCTGTTATGCCCTAGCCCCTCGGGCGGTAGCTCATCTTCATGGAAAGTGATCTTGTGACTTTCCAGCACCTGGCCTACCATGTTGGCCATTTCTCCACTGGTGATATTGTCCGGTACCTATGCTTCACTCAGCACCCTTAGCAAAGCACTCCTATGAGTTTCAGAGTTTAGTAACAGGGAGAGGATGGATATCTGAGCTGGCGTTTTGTTCAACTGGTCGAGGATTGAGTATTCCTTGGCTTGTATCTTTCTCCACTAATCGTCTGAACCTGTTTCAATTATGGGGGGACGGTTGTTGGCCTGCTTGCTAGACTCGGCCAAATGTTTGGGGGTATAAACTCTACCAATTCTTGTCATACCCTATGCAGCGATGGCTTCTTCAGACTTTCCTTTACCTTTCCTCCTTGCTTCAGCAGTATAGTCCCACGGAATGGCGTCTGAGTAAAAGGGTGTCGTTGTTGACATTGCCACTGGGATAGGTGTGGTCATTCTTATTCCTGTCGGAGTATATGTTATAGATGGCTGGATTGCAATTTCAAGCGGTCGCACAAACTCGAGTTCGATCGGTCCTGGGGCCTTTCCTTTGGTGGGTGGTCTCGATTCAAATTCAAGTGGAATGGACATGTTTATCTCAACTTTCTCAGATGGCTGCATCAGGACCACGATCGGATTAAGAGTAATTGGAGGCTTCTTCGGATCACCCTCGATAATTAGACCAATTGACCCCTCGGGATCCCAATCATGTCAACACCGCCTTTATGGTCAGGCAGCGGATTATTGTGAACATTAGGAGCAGGGTCCTTGGCTACAATAATCTTGTTATCTATGAGGGTTTGTATCTTGTCTTTCAAGGAAAGGAATTCCTCGATGGTGTGTCCCTTCATGCCGTAGTGGTAAGCACAGGTTTTGTTTGGGTTGACCCACTAAGATGGGTTTTCAAGGACGTCAGCGGGAATGGGTCTGACATAACCAGCGGCTTTAAGCTTTTCATATAATTGGTTAATGGGTTCAGCTATGGCAGTATACTATTTTGGTGGACGACGGTCAAAGTTTGGGCGAGGTCTCGGGAAGTTTTGGCGATTAGGTGCTGATTGATAGTGAGAAGGTTGGGAATTGTAGGCATTATAGACGGGAGATGGTTATGAGTATCTGGGCGAGGTAGGCTGATATGTGGATGGTGGAGTTTGGTAGGTGGGTGAGGGTGTCTGGTATTGAGGTGAGGGTGCTTGGTAGCTTGGAGCTGGTTGGTATGTGAAGGAAGGTGTGGGGTATACTTTGTATTTGGGAGGGGACTTGGCTTGTTGTGCCATCACGGCTCCTACATCCCTTTTCTTGGACACACCACCGGATTACAGAGCTTTATTGGTAGCCTGTAATTCTTCAAAATTAGTAACCATATCATTTTTGATACCTTCCTCGATTCGTTCTCCTAGCTTGATAATATCAGAAAACTTGTGCCCCTCGACAATCATCAGCCGCTCATAGTACTGAGGATCCTAAGCGCACACAAAGAATTTCTTCATTTGTTCCTCTTCCAAGGCTGGTCTGACCTTGGCAGCCTCTAACCTCCAACGAGTAGCATACTCGCGAAAAGTCTCCGTTGGTTTCTTCTTCAAGTTCTGGATGTAGAACACATCCGGTGCATTCTCCGTATTGAATCTGAATCTATCCATGAAGTCTGTAGCCATGTTCACCCAATTGATCGATTTCTTTGGATCCTGGTTGATGTACCAGGATAGTGCATCACCTTTCAACCTCCTCATGAAGAGTTTCATGCAGATCCTTTCATCTTTCCCCACGCCGACCAATTTGTTGCAGTAAGTCCTCAAATGGACTCTTGGGTCACCAGTACCATCAAACATCTCGAACTTAGGAGGTTTGTACCCCTCGTGCAGTTCAACATCGGGTTGTATGCAAAGATCCTCATAGTTCAATCCCTCAACCCCTTTAACTCCTTCCACGCCTGAACTCGGTTGGTCAATTTCTTGAGTTCCTCGGCCAGATTCCTGATGAGCTTATCCTTCTCGTCGGACTCCTGGGTATGCGGTGTGGAATGAGCTACGGTTTCCACATAAATGGGGTTGTCATAAGCCTAGAAGTGGTCTCTCGTCTGATCCTGGAGAGGCGGAGTGTTGTAGTGACATGTATTGCATTGTGCTGGTGGAGCGGGATCTTTGGGGTGATTGGGTTGTTTGGGGATGTTTTGGGGTAAAGTGAGGTTCAGAGTATTTGGGAAGTGAACGTCTGGGACGTTGAGGGAGAATGATAAGTGGGCCAAGTTCTTGACTTGATCAAGTTCCTCTTGGAACTTTAGCATCTTCTTCTCTAGTGGAGACATACCCTCGTGCAGAACCTGAATACCCTGACCCTTAGTGATCTCAACATGTTCATCCCTGTTGTCTTTTCTAGTACCACTTGCATCTGCCATCTTGGTTTTACCCTTACTTTTCCCTTTAGGAGGACTGGAAGGAGGAGTAGGAGGAGGTCCCTTTGATCTGGTGCAATAAGTTGTTGATGCCAGAGTGCGCGAACTAACCTTTAGGGAAGGGGAATAACTAAAAAAAACTAGTGAAGTTAGTGAAGATTATGAAGAATATTGCGGTAATTTAAACACGTAATGCAAAAAATGTAAAACGCATCCTAAATTGGGGAACCTATTTATGCCAGAGGTAAGCCTAACGGCAAATTAATTTGGAGAACTTAAATACTAAATGCCTCATTTTATTGATAATAAAAATAGACAAATCCAACTTGACTCTAAAAATGCGAAAATATAAAATGTCACTAATGGCCAGTGGCCTTATTACATCAAAAGCAAAGTAAAGACAAATCCTATCTATTTGGTCTCTTAAGGACCTTCCCCAGACTCGGAACCTCTACTTGCCTTGATCAACATTCCCATCTCGCGGAGTCCCAACAGTAAGTATGTCTTGGCTAGAATTCCCGCTTCAGTTCCCTCGATCTTTTGACAAGTCTCGATCTTCCTAAGGAACGTTTCCTCCAAGTCAACTATGCCTCGTTCCAAGTGTTCTAGCCTCTAGATAGAAGTGATGGCCATGTCCTTCCATTCCTCGATCAGCTTCTTGTTGGCTATGTGGATTTTGTGATGATCTTCTTCACAGTCGCAGAGCCTTTTGTGAAGCTGGTTGAGCCTAGTTGTTGCCTCGGCTTTCTCATCTATGATCCTATGTCCTTTAGTGAAACCTAGCTCAATACTTCCTCCCCTGTTATCTTCCAACCATCCCAAATATTAAGGAGAGAAACAAGCGTGATACCTGTCGGGATCGATAGTATCCTTGTCCAACTGGATCCTGCAGTGCCACAATTGCTGAGCTTGACACTTGTGAAGGTTGTCATCATTTTTGAAGTCCGCCCTGAGATGACTCATTTTCTCGACCCTTGGGATGACTTGCTTCCTCCTTACCTGTCTCATGACGCGAATCGGGATGTAAGGGTATGTCCCTCTAAGACCAATCAATATCAAGAATGGAGTGTCTCTAGTCCGAATGATGAATTCGTCGGTCGGGAACCACTCGAACATCCATTGAATCTGATCCTCGGTCAGATTTTCCAATAACTCAACCCATCCATCGGCATTCTCTGGATGTGCAAACAAGTCGGGGATGTAGTTCATACGCTTTGGATGATGGAAAGCAATATGATCATCCTAAACTCTCCTATGTATGTCTTGACGGTAGTCACCCCTTTGCAAATGCTCGGTGAGACAAAGCTGGAGTAGCAGGTTGCAACCCTCAAAATGTTTTGCTCCTCGTTGACAGTTCTCCAAAGCTCGGTATATGTCAGCAACAATCATAGGTACAATGCTAAAATCCTGTCCGTCGATCCCTTCCATCATAGTCTTGGTGACCATAGCCAATCTGGTGTGGATTCTCCCCTTCTTTGTCGGGAAGACCATCAATCCCAAAAAGCATAATATGAAGATGAATACCCGGCGATGAATGTGTCCTAGAGAGGTGAGTGCGAACTCTTCCTGGTATGTGCGGTAGGTCTGAGTACGGACATACCTCTCGTACAAATAGTCAAAGGGGATGTACGAGTCTTCCAAGCAGACTAAATCCGGATTCTTCTTGAGTCCCATCATCTTGAGAAAACCCCGGCCTGTTCAGTTTTCAGGCATCAATAACCCTTGAGACTCCCAAGGAAAACCAGCTAAAGCCCCTATCTCCTCTAGCAGCGGTGTCATCTCATTGTTCCCAAATCGAAAAACCGACCGATCACAGTCCCAGAATAAGGTGGCAGCCTCTATCACCATGTTATTAGGCTGAATGTCTAAGAGAGAGGGCAAGTTGCCTAGGTGTTTTCTGATTGTTGTTTTCTCGCTTGAGTGCAAGTCTTCCCACCAATTTAGAAGTTTTGGGTGGATGTTGGTGACCATGCCGAATCTGGGGACCTCGTGCCTCATTTCTGCAAAGTAAACAGGTTAGGCCCTTACCCCCACCGGACTCGACTATTTAACATCAATAATTAGCATGAGCATTTAATTTCTCCAAATAAATGCACAGAATGTGGATGCGTCCTTTTAGGTTCCAGGGAAACCCAATGGACTTTGGACAAGGCTATCTTGATGGCTGTTGTGCGGACAACACATCAGCCTTGATAGGTTTGACCATGATGCATGCAGCATACACCATAGTAAGGTTTCTATTGAGGTTTTAGATTGTTACCCTTGAGCGGACAACTCAAGGGGGAAAGGCACGGAACTGTCGACTGCACCGCTGATCGACTAGTTTTACCGCAAATACGCCTTTCCAAATTTAAGGGGTGATAATATTGGAATAGTGCAACCACTCATTGTAAGCGTTGCTATAGGATTTGTTTGGCACGAGTGGAATATGAATGCGGAGCATGATATGAAATAATAAGCATTAAAACAGATAGGCATGTATTTTCACATTTGAGGAAAACGGTAAAGAAAGGAAATACAACAGTTATAAGGGAAAGCGGTTATAAAGAAAACATGAAGATATGTTAGTTACGTTCGGGTGAAATAAATACTTGTAAAAAGTAAACAGTTAATAGCATATAACGGGGAATAGGAAAAGGCGTAAGCATTTAAATTTAAATTAAAGGTCCAAATTCACAAAGCAAATTGTAATGGTATAAGCCTAGGGAAGATCCCCAACAGAGTCGCCATGCTATTGCGCCCCCTTTTTCTATCGCATGGGTTAGGTACGAAGAGATCGGGTTTATGACATTTGGACAACTCCTTAAAAGAAAGGGTTTAAGGAAGAGTCACCACCTAACAAATTTTATGGTGTGTTAGGGCACCTAGAGTTGATAACTCATGAACTAGTTTGCGTTACCATAGATTGGGTAAGGGCTTGAAATTATCCCAATGGGAAGGTGTTAGGCACCCCTCAAGATCCACAATTGTGGGTCCCAGCCAATAAGTATTGTGAATTTGGGCGGTGAACAAGTAGCAAGTAAGGTTCATATAAGAGGGGATTTCAAAAGGGCATAAAATCTTTTAAAGGTTTTAGAGAAAGTATAAAAATAAACATTTGAAAAGAAATTGTCCTAGGTTTAAAGTAATACGGATCACATCAATGCAATACCCGGTATGTCACACCTCAAACAGGCGGCTACAAGTGGTATTAGCGCACCGGTCATCATATTCGTATTCTACCCTTCCCACCCAGTAAAAGGTTATTTAAAATGCGTGTGTTGGTTGCGAATGCTTATTGCGTGTCATTACCCGTCCCATTCTATAAGTCCTAGAGGGTATTAAGGACTACTAATCCTACAAGGTGAGTACGAGACTGGACCCTTATGTTTAAAGGACAAACTCTAAGCGACAAGTAGAAAACAATTAGGACTTGCACGTACGGGATTCACGAAACAACTAAAGGCTCATGTATCCCTCCACAAATAAGGAACATAGGATAGCACGTCTCAAACACAATAAAAGTATCAAAGTTAGAACTTAAAACAGGAATTTGAGTATGAAAACAATAGGTTTTAGAGGGTTTTAGCAAAGGAATATTTCGAAAATAACTTAGTAACAAAGCAGGGATAAAACGGAGTATTTGAAAATATAAAAGTGATTTGCCGAAAGGAGTGACTGATTTTGGAAATCCAGTATTTTAAAGGCAGGAGCAGGAGTTTAAAGTATGCACAGCAGTTTTAATGAAAAACTCTCGGTGAAAGTAAATGAATAATTTTAGAAAAAACAGTAATTAAAAGTAGAGAATGACTTTTAAATGACAGAGTGATTAGCATGTATTTCGAAAAGAAAGGGTAAATGGTTTTGAAAGTTCTGCAATTTATAGGCAAGGCATGAGTTGAGGATGGTAACAAACAGTAAAGTCTTAAGGATTTCAAAAACAGGACTGATTGGTTTTAAAGACCACTTTTTAATACAGGCAAGACATAAAACAGTTGATTGTAGTTTTTATAAGTACTGAACCTAAGGTTTGCCTAGGCGTCTGAAATATATACTGATTTTTTATTCTTTACAAAATCTGAATGCAGTTCTTTAACCTTGATTTTAAAAGACAATGGGTAATACATTGAATACAGTGTTGAGTTTTGCAAAAAATTCTTAGCCATTTAACACATTTTAGCGAGGTTGTTAAATTTAATACATACTTCCTAAGTGTTCAATAGAATATAACTTAAAACAGACATGTTGAAGGTAAAGTCCTAGAGAACATGGTATCTAATGCATGCATTGGTACCTAAAACATGATTTCTAGAGGTAGTACTTATGAAAATGCAGCAGCAGTAATGTTATAGCAGTTTATTACTTAATTATAGTTATTTGCTGTGAACAAGATTTATAAAATAGACATGAGTGTAGTAGAGATGCTGAAGTAGAAAACCTAAATGTGGTTTCTAATGCATGGTATGTATTTCCTAAGCATGATACTATTGCACACACAGGTAAGTAAAATCCTATAGTCATGGTCTCTACCCGACACTATACTAAACATGCATAGTCCCCTCCGACATTCACTATCCAGCCCCAATTATTCATTTACATGTTATTACAGACCATTGTTGCATAAATTACAGTAATGAATAAGAAAATTAAGAAGTAACACTATAGGGAGCCTAACAGTAGGCCCAAGTACCAGATCCAACATGCCATATGCCAAGACCTCTTGTAACCCAGGTGTGTCAGAGTTCCTAAGGATCTCAGCGGATCCCAGGCAGTGCTCACACCCAAGTTCCCTAGCTAGGAATGAGTAAGTGCAGTGTGGAATGCCAACCTTGTGTGTCAGAGTTCAATGGGTACTCAGGGGTTCCCAAGGCAGTGCTCACACGAAGGGGGCTGAACCTAAAGTCTAAGAGTTGTGAGATGTGTTTGTAGTTTAAAAAGAGTTGAGTTTGAAAGTAGTTTTAAAGTAATGGTTTTGAAATATAACTTCAGAGGACAATGTAAGAATTTATGAAAAAAGTTTGCAAAGGGGGAATTAGTGCAACCACAATTCAGCATATAGAGAGTTCAAGAAAACAAACACAAACAAGGATGGGAGTTGGGGACAATTAATTCACATGCCAGTATTAGAATAGGGTTACAAGTTCTCAAATAATTATCACATAGTTGTCATAAAGCATCACAGAGTCATATATTGGGTATAGAGTCAGGATCATATAGTTTTTAGGTGTCATGGGGAGGGAACACAGGTCTGTAGCATGATAAGCTAAGTAGAGGATAAGAACAAACAAGAAACAGCAGTCCTGTTGAGACAAAAAAAGGATGATCACATAGACAAACAGGCATGCTAACTCCATAGGTTAGCAAGCTAGTTACATGGTTGATTAACATGCTAGTTAGGAACATGCTACTTACATGGTAGGCAGTAGAACCATAAGATTAAGCACAAAAGGAACACCAAGTAGATTAACATGAACTGAAACATAATGTGTGGAGACACTGTAAACTTAAATTAGGAACATACCAGTCAAGGGTATAGAACAGCAAAGTGCAAAGAGGTAGAGCAGCAACAGTAGTTGCAGAAGGAAAGCAGTGTGCAGTAATAAGAAAGAAACAAGGATTACTCAGTTTTGGCTTTCAGCCAACTGAGTAGTCAACAATTGATGTAAAGAGCAAGAAGAGGTGTGTATGGAAACACAGCAGTTTCAGAGCAATGTACTCAGTGTTTTTGTGTGTGTATGTCAGTGTATCAATGTATTCGTGTGTGTGTTTTGCAAAAGAGGACAGAGTATTTATAATGTTGAAAATGAGTAAGCACATAAGGTAAGGAGTCCTAGCTTTAACACAAGTATGGAAAGAATGTTCAATTAGTATCAATTAAGGACGAAGACTCAATTAATTAGGGAGTCAAGTTCAACGGTACCAATACAATTAGATAAGGAAAAGAATCAATCTGTAAAATAATTTTATTATAATAGGGCAGCAAAATAATATAGCATATAATAACAACCATATACAGAGTGCTTCTAAACAAGGAAAATATGGATTGCACATAAATAAGGTAGAACTCAAATCAATCACAGAATCATGGGTAAGACTGAAAGTCACAAAGAATCAATGTTGATTAAGGGAAACATTTTGTAAATAAGGAAACAATTCAAAAATCGATGCATAATTATAGATTCAAAAGATGTCACAACTTTGGCATGGAATCAGTGAAGTATTTGGCAAACAGTCATTAACCAATAGTCAGACTTGATAGGCAATGAAATAGCACGAAAATCAGAGAAACCTAAGCAAGAAATCATAGAGCAGTAGAGGATTAAACCTCTAACAACGAGAATCAGAGAAAATACATGAATGGCTATACAGGAGAGCAAGCACACATAATCAAATAGGCTAAAAGAATTAGGGCTTTTAACATAATAACTCAAAGATTCATAGAATATAAAATAATCATTCAACATACAATAGAAATAACTAAAATTAGAAGTTAAAAACCCGTTTTGAAGGGGATACGAAAACCCTAAATTAAAAAATTTAAAAATCGTTTAACGATGGGGTTTTCAGAGAAAAACGTAAAAAGCTTCATAATACTGTAGATCTTAGAGTAGATCTTAAAAGAAATCAAAAAAATACAAAGAGGTAGGGTTTCGTGGGACCCAGAGAAAGGAAGAACCTTAGAGATGGCACTTGTTTAGGTTAGGACCAGTTGTAGATCACTACTCAGACGGCCAGGAAGGCCGGAAAAGTGGCGTGGGACCATGGGAGGCAAGAGAACCGCTCTGAGCTCGCATGAGGACCCCAGGGTTTCACTGGACCGGCGATGGGCAAGTAAATGACCATGAAGTGATGAAGCACCAAGGTTTCCGGTGAGAAACCAACCGGAGAAGACAGACAGGTTCCATTGGAGAAGGGGAAGTCGAAGAGACTTCTAGAGAGAACCTGAGGATACAGAGAGAGATAGAGAGAGAATGGTCGTGAAAGAATGAGAGACGGGGGGGGAGGGGTTGGTTAGAGTTAATTTAAGAAATTAAATTTTTGGTCGTTGATCTATTTTGATCAACGGCTCAGATTGATTGGAGGGGTTGGGCCGGGTAGAGTTATAAGGTTGGGCTGGGTTATTAATCTGATGGGTTGGGGTTGGATTTAGGCTAGATTTTAAATAAAAAGTGGCCAATTATTAAATACCCCAAAAATAGATAAATAATTAGTAAAACAGCCAATAATTATATATAAAAAATGAAATTGAGTTTAAATAAATGAAATTAAGGTAATTAAATAATATTACGTAACAATGACTAATTATTGAATTAAAATAACATAAAGTGTACAATTGGGCTATAATTGCAAAATTATTGTAATTATAGCTAGATAATGCCCTATTGGCTAATTTATGAAATAATTAAAATCCCAATGGATAAAAATGATATACCGAGCTGGGGAACATTTTGAAATTATTTATAACATAATTTATGGATGATGATTGAATATGAAATATTAAATAAGTATAAAAAATAATTTTGATAAAGATATGAAAAAATATGGAAAAATACTAATTATTATAAAGAGTGATTTTGAAAGCGTATATGCAAGTTTGAAAAAACAATTTGAGGAAAAATTGGGTATCAACATCGACCCCATGTACTGAGTAAGTGCCGAGCCTAACCTCGACGAAGTAGTGACGGGCTAAGGCAGACAATTATAACATATAAAATAGTAAATTTTCCACATCCTTGTATTTAAAATCAATAAATCATAAATGTCCTCCCTTATCAATTACTTGTTACGGTGTGCAACTCGATCCCACATGTCCACCTTTATCACTATCATTTATTTCACCTGTCCAACCTTATCACTATCATTTATTTCACCTGTCCATCATTATCACTATCATTTATTTCACCTGTCCACCCTTATCACTATCATTTGTTTCACATGTCCACCCTTATCACTATCATTTATGTAAGGCCCCGAAAAATTTTGCTAAGTAATTTAGGATTTGTGCCATGTGGGCTAATTATAATATTTTTGTTCTATAAATATGATATAAACGAATTGAATTTGGTAAATAAGTGTATAAGTCATAAAATAAGTATTGTGGGCTCCAAGGAGAGGCCTAATGTAGAGCCCCGGGAAAAACCGTCGCTAAGTAATTTAAGGTTTTGTGGTGTCAAGGTAGGTAATGCACTGTACTTCCGGAGTTTTGGGATTGAATGATGCGCTAAGGAGTTGAAAGTTTTTTGTCGCAGCTAGACCAGGCTTTAGGTAGATAAAGCCAGGCCAGACCAGACTTTAGGTAGATAAAGCCTGGATAAAGCCAGGACAGACCCGGATTTAGGTAGATAAAGTCCGAGTAAAGCCAGGTCCGAAATGTTGGACTATCCATTTTTCTATCTTTATAACCCGACCCCAGACCTATATAAAACCCATTCATCATCATTTTAAGCTTATTTTCTGATAAGTTAGAGAGAGGGAAGAGTGGGTTCTAGAGAGAGAAAGTCCCAACTTCATCAAATTGATCCTCCTTCATCACTCAAGCTTGAAACTAATCAAGTAGGACACAAATTTCTTCACCATAAGAGGTAAGCTTCCACCCCATTACCTTTAATTCTCAGATTCTAGTTAAAATGAAACACACATAGGTTAGTTCTTGAAGATTGGGGTTAAGAGTCTTGCATGCATGTAATTAATCTAACATAATCTAGTAAAGGGGGGTAGGTTAGAGTAGTCTTCCACTAAAAGGGGTTATGCAATCTAAAGGAACACATAGCGTTTGATAAGATGCCCAAATGAGTTCAAGACATGATCATTATTCCTAATTCTAAGGTTAATTGTTCCACATTGTGAATTAGATTGAAGGTGCTAGAAGGTCCGGTGATTTGTGATAGAAATTAAGGAAAAATCCCAAGGTATGTATGGCTAACTTTAATCTTTTTTCACGACCCAAAACTGGTTTAGGTCGTGATGGCACCTAACAGCGAGGTTAGGCAAGCCAACGTACAACTATAACAATAAAAGTGCGGAATATAATCAACGGTATGGGGTAAGGCCGTAGAAACAAGCTGAGCCACAGCTGGGCCCAATATATACAACCCCAAATTACCAATATAACTACAACAAGTGTGTGACAGGACTAGTGTCACAGTGTCAACGGGCGGCTACACAGATACAGCAACTGAAATATATATACCAAAAATACAAGCCGCAGTCTGAAACAAAAGACTGAGCAAAATGAAACTAGAAGGCTCCAGAGGTGCTGTCAGGATGACGCCAAGAAGACAGCTCACCGTATGGGGCGACACCGCGATCAATACCTATCAGCAGACGGACGGACTTCAACACCTGCACAATCAAGTGCAGAAAAAGAAAGAAAGTGCAGCATGAGTACATATAATCAAATATGTACCCAGTGAGTATCCCGTCTAAACTCGTAAAGAGTAGTGACGAGAGGTAGAATACATACTCACTAAGGTCCAGTACATAAATAAATAAATAAGGTACATGCTGAGCAATAAATCATGTGAGAAAAATACATCAAGTAAGGACATGTAATCAACAAACATGTAACTGATCTTAAACATAACCTTTCTTTGTAAACTGATCATATGTATCACTTGTTTTCCTTCTCATTATCTGAAATGTCTTATCTTATTATCTCAATTGTTCACTTTCCAGTACTCAGTACCGTTTCTCAACTCACCATCGTACGATCCCAACTCAATGCAAATGCTGATGAATGCAAATGTGTATATACATATATATATCCGACACGGACAAGACTATCGGCCGAAGTCATAAGGGTGGGTCATAAGGACTGACTCGGCCATAAAGCTCCATACGCTCGCGAATCATACCTA
>ML279213.1:156651-220206 GCA_005239495.1 Nicotiana undulata | reverse complement strand
GACTCGCACCTGCGAGAAAGGGGTCGCGCCTGCGATTTGGCCTGGGCCCTGGGGAGGTCGCGCATGCGGAGCTTGGTCCGCTCCTGCGGAGCCGCTCCTGCGGAAGGAAGGCCTCTCATGCGGCTGGAGCCGCGCCTGCGAGGGATTGGTCGCTGGTGCAAACTCGCGCCTGCGGCTGATGGACTGCATGTGCGGTCACACCAGAAGAAGCCACACCAGCTATGAAATTGCTGTTTTTTGACCCCGATTGGGGTCCGGGAGGCCCCTGGGCCCACCCGAGCCCTCGACAAATTACACCAACCAATCCCAAATCATATGACGGACTCGCTAGAGCTCCCAGAACACCAAAAACATCGTCCAAACTATAAATCACTCTCCAAAACCCCTTAGTTCCAAACTTAAGATTTCAAGAAAATTCAAATGGCTCACCAATACGCCAAACGGGTCTATACTGCTCGGAATGACCCCAAATTTTGCGGACAAGTCATAAATGACTATACGGAACTATTGTCAGTTCCGAAATTCCATTTGGACCCTGATATCAAAAGGTCCAATTCCAGGCTGAATTCTAAATCTCATGAAATCCTGAATTCCAATTCAGGTGCCGAAATACTCCCGGGTCATCAGAAACCCGAGGCAAACACACTCCCAAGTCCGAAATTATCGTCCGGAGCTGCTGGAGCTGTCAGAACTCGATTCCGAGATCGTTTGCTCAAAATGCTACTCGGAACCAAAATTAGCCAAATAGGCTAGCCTTCAGGAACCAAGTGTTCCTGAACTGGCCAAATCACTTCTGAATCTCGAACTACCTGCCCACATAAGTCATAAGGCACGAGTAGCCGCTATGGAAAGAGTCATTCACGGAAACGGAGTCCCAACACACAAAACGACCGGCTGGGTCGTTACATGATAACAACAACATAGAAAATAATTGCCTAAGATACAATGGCACACCCCAACTAGTTGCCTCCTTTATGCAATTCGGTATTCTTTGTCTTCATCAATTAAACCAAGTGCATAACATGCTTCTCTAAATGTAAGATGGTCATGATTTTTGATTCTTTTAAGATCTTCATAACATTTGGGACCTTTGCGACATTCAACAACCACCTGACGTTGTATAGCTCGTCAGTTCCAGGCGTAACAAAGAAAATCCTTCCAATTGAAAATGTAGAAGTTTTTTTTTCTCCGTTCTTTTCAACTTTGGTTTCCACACAAACTTAAGGGAAAATTATGCGTAAGTTAATTCTCATGCTTCAAAATATGTTTTATTTGTCTCACACCAACTTAAAAGCATCGATTCCCTTACAATGGATCTACCGGCAACATCATCAATCGGTTCATCATTGGAGAATATGACATGCTGTTCATTTGGAAGATGAGATGATAGTCTTTCCACTGAAGGTTGTCTATAGTGAATAGGAAACTTGAATATTCTTCAAGCAGCTTCACAAGGTGATATGTATCGATAATCATAGTACATATTAATTTCATCAAAAACTGATGAACCCTCCACTTGCACACTTCTAGAAAAAGTAGCAGTTGCACGATCATTTCCTTTTTTAACATATTTAAATAAGTACTTAATTGAACTCAATTGATTGCACCACTTCACATTGATGTGAGCACCATATTTCAATAATAAGAAACGATTGTGCGGCACCACATACTTGTTGTCCAAGTCAATACCATCCTTCTTGATAGTTCTTCCATTATCCCTTCTCCTATAAATAGGATAATCATCTTCAGCACTTGTGGTTGACTCAATTTACTTTTTTGGAAAGTGTTTTGTATATCTCTCATTTTGCATGTGCACATGGACCATGCATCATGAAACTTTTCACGGCCCTATAATAATGAGCATCAATTGTTATGTTCATGAAGAAAGAGCAATATATGAGCATGAGGCACCTCTCGCTTTTGGAACTCAATTGTATAAATCACTACACGAAGAAGCAAAATGAATTTATTGGATAAATAAATAGTTTCAATCTATATTGCAAAATTATCCCATGCAAAATCAGATATATTGTTTAGGCAGAATACATCGGCAGGCCATTAAACTTGTCCTTTCTTTTCACTTACACACTCTATCTTAAGTCCGTTCCATTTAAACACTTTAACCATATCTCAAATATGTCATTTAGACACAAAATTTATAGGCAGTCGCAATAGATGCGTGAATTCACACGCCAGAGTAACCAATAAGATGGAGACACGTGGATTTATAAAAAATTAAAAAAATTACATTTGAGAAAAGAAAAAGAATAAAAGAAAAAGGAAATCCCAACCAACCCCTCCTCTCCGTCATCTTCCCCAACCCCCCTCCTTTCCATCTTCTGCCAAACGAAAGAACAAGGCAAGTACTCTCCTTTCCCCACTATTGTATTTCAATTTTTTTTTTTTTTTTGTCTCCACATTTCCTCTAATTCCTTATTTCCCATAAATCCTTTAGTTCTCCCTTTCCCTTAATCAATCTCTTAAAAAAAATTCTTCTCCACAAATTTTGAAGTTCAGTGAAAGAGAGTACGAGCAGAAAAGATTTCTTCTCCATGGAACTCGTATAGGACGAGCAACTTTTGGTGAGTTATATCTAAAATGGAGTTTGCAAAACTCCAAAGAGCTTCAGTTGCCGTAAATGGAGTTTCAGGATTTCAAATCGAACAGAATGAATGCAAAATTCTTGGCTTTCACCGGAAATGGTGAAAATTTGGGTGATTTGGTAGAATTTGGTAGTAATCCTGTGAGCAAATCTGAAAATTTGAAAAGTTCACTGGAAAAAAATTCCGACATAAACTAAGCTCAAATTTGTTGACTGTCACAGTCTTTTTTAGCCATTTTCGTTATTCCTTTATTTTCGTAGCCGGAGCGCTTTTGATTTTTCCAGTTCCGGTTGGGAAAGGAGACAATATCCATTGGTAACCATGGTGTGGGAGATAGAGAAAGGGGAATCTAATAATGTGTGAAAGAGAAGATGTAAACTTAAAGAGAAATGAATTTTAAAAAGAAAAATTAATCTCTCACGCTCTAAGAAAAGGTATACCACACGTACTATGCCACATCATGAAGTTGTGTCTGAATGACACATTTGAGATGTTGAAGTGCTCAAATGGAACGGACTTAAGATAGAGTGTGTAAGTGAAAAACAAGGACAAGTTTAATGGCATGGCGATGTATTCTGCCTATTGTTTAAATTATTACTTCAAAAGTTTATATTCATACCTGATTTTACTGCTCCGAACACTTTATTGCCTCGCAAGTCCTTTATCAAGCGATCCAATTTGTTATCAGCAAAAAAGTACAATTTTACTAGTGAGACTCGTAGTTTTATTTTTCGATTTGACTAATTCGAATTCACACCGAAAAGTCTTACATCTGGACATAGTACGCGGCTGTAATAATGGTGTATCTGGATTATCATATTTCTCGATCCATACAAAAATGATTGGATATTTCTAGTCAAAAGGCACTATAAAATAGTGCAAATTATAGACCAATCAAATGAGCATGATATTGTTCTAGGATAAGATATAAAGCTTCTTCCAATGCCTATCAATAGTCCAAAAGTAATGCGCACCCTTCTAAATAATGATATAATTTCTAACATCCCTATTATATTATATACCCAATAAATGTGCAAAATCAACTCCTCAAAGAGATATTTAGCTTCAATGTCAAAACAGAAAAGCTTTAGCCCAATATATCGAAATCATGATTTCTTACATATGTTTCTTCAAGACAAGCTCACGAGTCGAAGCGAATACAGGATTTAAACTTTATGGGTTCGGAATTGTAATCATTTTACTAATAACTAAATTAATAAATTATACATATTTAATGGATTTCTTAAGACAAAAGGTACATTATTTGAACAAAAACTACAGAATTTGGACTCGCGTCCCGCACTCTACCTCCGCCCCTGCTCATGAGCAGTGACAGAGCAATAGAACCCCACCCCTCCCCAAGCTTTGCTGTTTTAATTTCTTTTTAACTCTCCAACATTTTGAAAATTAAGAAATAAACTTAACTATTTACGGTAAATGCGAAGATAGTTAAAATGACTAAAATAGCCCTAAGCTAATACTTCAGAAATCTGTCTAGGGCCTTCTCCTTGCAATCGCGGGATATGTGTCGTGATTGCGGCATTGGATTCTGCCATCGCGACACTGTTTGGTCCGCGATGGTGGACTAATCTTCACGAACGCAATGATGTGTCACTTGGCCAACTGTCGTGTTTTATGATCCCGAGCACATTGTAGTCCGTGTATAGGGTACTTGTATAGTATAAAGTATAGAGTCACATATTTCCATTAGACATTTTTGACACCAAATTCCAGATCAAGAAATTTTTCTATATGGCCGAAATGTTCTTGGTCTATTGGACACAGCCCAAACATGATAGGACCTCATGTTTTTACATGTTTGAGACTATAGTGGGACCCCCTATAAAGGAGATTATCTCAAGAGTACAACTTAAAAAGACCAAACATGATCATTTTGGGTATGGACCAAAGATAAATGGGCTCGCGCTTTTTCCGGTCTAAAACTGTATGAAAAATGAGTAGATAATATTGACGAAGTCAGAAGAAAAAAATATTGTGTCGTGGTAAGCTACTGTTTTAAAAGTGACTTCAGCCCGACTGGGTGCAAATCATTAAGATCAGTCGCTCCCCAAGGTTCCACAACACCTCCAAACACGTGTATTCGTGGCCGAAAGTTTAAAATTTGCACAAAATAATTGCCTAGACATCAGTTGAAAACTCCACAAGACAGCTCATAATATGGATATGATGCTAGAGTATAGAACCAATCTTTTATGTGCGCGAGACCACTCCTTTTTACTAGCTCTTTACAAGCCCAACAAAGAGCAATTCAATATAAGGAGAAGAAAAAGACTTTCCACAACTAATAAGGGACACTTTGTCTTTCACAAAAGACAAAGAAGTAAAAAAAAGAGCACAAAGAAATCTTTAACTTTGCATTATCAAATCAAATATAATAATACCAAGAAATACTTGGGTGAAAATTCTTGCCAAATAGCTTACCAAAAAATTATTTCATGTAGCCTTTCTCGAACAAATTCAACCAACAATACCTTGTAAATACAAGTTATTAATCCTAGAAAAAATAGTTAAAAACAGGTCTGACTACCACTTGCATCTACAATGCCACGTTTTCCTTCTTAAACCTTACAATGATAAACAAGTACATTGATTTCTTATAAAGTTGGTGTGTTAAATTCTTTAAGGAATTCGTTTTCGTTTTAGATTGATAGTAATACTTAAACATGATTTTATCTTTGGACTCCTCCTTGTCTAATTAAGGCCAAGAGGATTCTAAGAATTCTGGCTGTCTGCCATTGTAATGGTAACAAGCCATGAGAAGATCACTATATTTTCTGTATCATTCTGGCTTTCTAAGTAAGAATTGAGTAAATTTTACGGGTGATCATTCAATTTCGTATTCATTATCCAAAAGTCACTTTTCTTTTCTTTGTTACGTAGTTATTCAATTTCGTGTTCATTATCCAAAAATTACTTTTCTTTCGTTTATTACACAAAAATTGTTTTAATATGCTCTAGTTATCACAATAGTCACTTTGACCAGATTTTACAAATCTTTCACCTGCAAAGTCTATTATGCCCTTGACGTTATTAATCATCTCATTTATGCATCACCTTCTACATATGCTATATAATATACTATTACCCAGGCATTTTACTTATAATTAAAATAAATTAATATTAATTAATTAATTTTTTTATAATATTTTCGTACATTTAATTTTTTCTTAACATTAATTTTTAAGATATATAAGCAGCATTATTAAATTTGTCAGTAACATTGTCTATGTTCTTAATCATGCTTAATGAAGTATTTTTAGTAAAAGTTATAAAATCAAAGCTCACTGATTTATCACCCAGACCATACCCATTAATACAATAAATAAAATACTTATATTTAGCACAGTGACACATCGTATTAATACTTTTAAATAAATAATGTTAGCATATAAAGCTTTAAAAACTTAATATTAAATACAAATATCTTTGAAATGTTTTCTAAAATTCTTATTAACTATAAGAAACTATTGTTTGTTACGCCAATCTATTTTTATTATTCCAAATAAACTTTAAATATTAATATTTAAAATATGTTTATGTTTGAATATGATTAAACCAATTGACTGCCATGGAAAGATTATATGTATCAAATATTATAAAAATAATAACTAAAATAACATAAAATTATGTTAATTATAAGTAAAATACCTAGTATATATTATAGAAGGTGTTACATAAATGAGGGAATTCATAATGTTAGGGGCATAATAGACTTTTTAAATAAAAGTATTATAAAATCTGACAAATGTAACTTTTTTGATAAATAGAACAAAGTAAAATGATTTTTGTGTAACAAAAGAAAGAAAAGTGACTTTTAAGTAATGAACACAAAGTTGAATGATTTTTACGTAGGAAAAAAAAATGACTTTTGCATAATGAACACAGAGTTAAATGACCACCATAAAAATTACTCGTAAGAATTCTTTAAACTCATGGTTATTAATTTATGGATTTAACTTATAAATATATCAAACTTACTTTAGTTTGTTGTAAGATATTATTATTTTATTATATATTTTTTAGATTACTAGCAACACTTACTATGGGTTGTTGCGTATTCTTACCATGGGTATCAAATGGGCAGGTTGGGCCGATTTTGGATAGGTCAAAATATGTTGAGTCGATAATTGGACGGGTCAAGTTACTTAGTGTAACGACCCGGTCTGTCGTTATGTAGAATCTGCATTATAATTACTGTTATAGACTTGTTATAGGTTGGTTATACTGTTATTGATGTGTTAGAGTTGGTAGGCTTGAAATCGGAATGGTTGTGGTGAGAGTTTAGTCACTTAGTCTTTAAAAATAGCCTTAAAATTGGAAAAGTCAACTAAGAGTTGACTTATTGGTAAACGACCTCGGAATGCGGATTTTATGGCTCGAATAACTTTGCTAGGGGGTTTGGGGCTTAGGGGGGGGTTTGGAATATTTTTGTGATGTCCGGTGTAGAATTAGGATTGAATTGGCGAACGTTAGTTTTTGGTGATTTCCGGTCGGCAGTGAAAAATAGGCTATCGGGGTCGGAATGGAATTCTGACTATTGGAACATGTTCGTAATGTCATTTTGGATATGTCTGCAAAATTTCAGGTCAATCGGAGTTGTTTTGAATAGTTTTGGCATCGTTGGTGGATTTTAGAATTTTCTTCTTAAGCTTGAATCTGATGTGATTTTGGTGTTTTGAGGTTATATTTAGTGTTTTGAGAGTGCAACTAAGTTGGAATTATCATATGTAATGGGTTATTATGTTTGGTTGGGGTCCCGAGGGGCTCGGGATTGAATTCGGGTGTTTAACGGGAAGTTCGGAGTTGGAAATTGCAGCAAAAAACTGCTGGTGTGAAATCACAATGATTTCCGCACCTGCGGAAGTTTGACCGCAGAAGCGGACAACGTGCGGATTTTGGCTGGCTCAGGGAAGTCGCAGATGCGGAGTGAGGATTGCACCTGCGAAGTCGCAGGTGCGGAGAAGGGGGCGCAGGTGCGGAAGTCAGTCTGTTTAATGAAAGTCGCAGGTGCGAACCTGGGACCGCAGGTGCGGGTCCGCAGGTACGCTTAAGTGGCCGCAGGTGCGGAACCACAATTCAGAAAGTATAAAAACCTGCCCTCGCGAATTTTAACCCTTTTTCCACCTTTTTTGTACGGGTTCCGAGGTTTTTGAGGGATTTTGAAGAGGGAAACGTTGGTGCACCATTGAGGTAAGCCTTTTTGACTTAATAACTCGATTATAGGTGATTTAAGACCTTAATATCAGTGTAAATTAGGGAAAATCAGTAGAAAAAAATGGGATTAGGGCTTGAGATTATGAGACCTTTAGGGGTCGGTTTGAGGGGTCAAACGAACTCCGATTTTAGCGTTCTTTATATGTACGGACTCGTGAGATAACGAAGAACATTTTGGTATAAAAATTTCAAACTGGCTTTTACTGAGAATTTCACTGAGATATATTGGTATTATACTTGATTCAAAGGATTTCTGGAAATTTGGTTTTCGTACTTATGTATTTGGTAAATACTTCATGTGACTTGGTATTTTACTACTGTTTGTATATTGGTGTATCTGTGCTGTGTGTTTCATATTTTCTCATACTGCGATTTATTTTCATTACTACTGAGTTGGCGTACTCATCATTACTCCCTGCACCTCTGTGTGCAGATCCAAGTATTTATTCGGAGTAGTAGTCGTCCGAGTTCGTTATCAGCAGCTTACGGGATTTCGAGGTAGCTGTCCAGCGTCCACAGATTCTTCATTTCCCTTCCTTATTTAGTTTTAGCATTTCATTCCTAGACTTATTTAAGGCATTAGCAGAGTTAGTTTTATTTTGTAGATGCTCGTGACCATGTTGACTCTAGTCTTGGGAGGTTTTTTTTGGAGTTGTTTAGACATTATTGGGGCGCTAAGACTTAAACAATTTATTTTATGCTATGTTTGCTGTTTATTATTGAATTGTGAATTACCATAACGGAACAAATGCGTAGAAATGTGATGGTTGGCTAGCCTAGTTCCACGATAGGCGCCATCACGGCCTGTTAGGATTTTGGGTCGTGACAAGTTGGTATCAGAGCCCTAGGTTACATAGGACTCAACGGTCATGAGCAGGTTCAGTAGAGTCTTGCGGATCGGTATGGAGACGTCTGTACTTATCTTCGAGAGGCTGCAGAACTCTTAGGAAAAATCTCAAATTCTTGAACTCTTTCGTGCCAATCGAATGATTATTGAAATCTAAACTCATGTTGTTTCATTCTCTCACAGATGGTGAGGACACGCAATACCGATTAGGGTGACCAAACACTAGCCAGACCCATAAGAGGTCGGGCCGTGGTAGAGGTAGGGGACCAGCTCAGGCAGCAGCCGGGGTAGTACCACAGGATCCCCCTATCAATCAGGATCAGGTTCCCGCCGATGGTGCTCCAGCGGGATAGGCTCAGGCACCGGCAGTGCCTATTGTTATTCCGGGTCTTCAGGAGACCCTGGCTCAGATATTGACGGCGTGTTCCAGATTAGCTCAGGCAATTGCTATGTCCACTACTGCCACTGCAGCTCAGGCCGGGTGAGGCAATCAGACTCTAGCTGCCCGGACACCTGAGCAGGCTGTACAGGGTATTCAGACACCGGGGGTAGACCCAGCCCAGTCGGTTGTCCCAGTCTAGGATTTTGTGGTTCCAGCTATGCCTGAGGCTGAGAAGCGTAGACTAGAGAGGTTCAGCAGACTTAAGCCTCCAACTTTCAGTGTCACAGAAGGTGAGGATGCCCAAGGTTTTCTGGATAAATGCCAGAGGATACTACGTATTGCGGGTATTTTGGAGACCAGTGGGGTCTCGTTTGATACATTTCAGTTTGCTGGTGCTGCTTTTACTTGGTGGGAGTCATTCGAGAGGCGTAGGCCGGTTGGTTCAGCACCACTCACATGGCAGCAATTCTCCACGATCTTTTTGGAGAAGTATGTTCCTCAGTCCCACAGAGAGGAGCAGCGCAGGCAGTTTGAGCAGTTACGCCAGGGAGAGTTGTCAGTTACTCAGTACGAGATGAAGTTTTCCGAGTTGGCTAGACATGCTTATGATATTGTCCCTACTGACAGGAAATGATTAGGAGGTTTGTATATGGTCTTACTTATCAACTCCGGATCTTGATGACCAGAGAGAGAGTGTCTGGAGCTACATTTAAGCAGGTTGTTGACATTGCTCGGGATATTGAGTCGGTTCGTAGGTAGGATCGTGTGGAGAGAGAGGTCAAGAGGCCTCGAGAAGCAGGTAACTTCAGTGGTGCCCCTTCTAGAGGGCAGTTTCAACACAGCAGAGGTCGTCCATTTAGACCTCCACAGCCAGTTCGCACAGCTTATAGTGGTGTATCTTCGGGGTAGGGGCCTCGCAATTCTCATCAGGGACGTTCATCTTTTAGTGCCCTTCCAGCTCAGAGCTCCGCCCGAGCATCATCTTATCAGGGTTCTTCTATGCATGGTTCGTCTGGTGGTTATCATGGTGGCAGGGGTTTTCGTCAGTTTTCATCTCCAGCTCCAGGTAGTTGTTATGAGTGTGGAGAGTTCGGACATGAGTGGAGGCAGGGTCCCCATCATCCTAGTGGTTCATCTCAGTAGAGGGTTCAGTCCTCGGCTTCAGCCCCAGTCACTTCACCACTTACTCAGGCAGCCATGGGTGGTAGTCAGGCAGCTAGAGGCCGCCCTAGAGGGGGAGGTCGATCAGGTGGAGGCCAGCCACGTATTTATGCACTTCCGGCTAGGTTTGATGTTATGGCCTCAAATGCGGTGATTACAGGTACTATCTCAGTCTGTCATAGTGATGTTTTTGCTTTATTTGACCCTGATTCCACGTACTCTTATGTCTCATCCTATTTTGCTCATTTTCTGAATATGCCCCGTGAGTCTTTAGTAACGTCTGTTCATGTTTCAACTCCGGTGGGCGATACTATTGTTGTGGACTGTGTGTATCGGTCGTGTCTTATATCTATTGGGGGTCTGGAGACCCGAGTGGACTTGATGTTACTCAGTATGGTTGATTTTGATGTGATTCTTGGCATGGATTGGTTATCCCCATGTCATGCTATCCTTGATTGTCACGCTAAGACCGTGACCTTAGCTATGCCCGGAGTTCCGAGAGTTGAGTGGAGAGGGTCTATAGAGCATGTGCCTAGCAGAGTGATTTCTTATTTAAAGACTCAGCGTATGGTTGAGAAAGGGTGTGAATCTTATCTTGATTTTGTGAGGGATGTTAGTAGTGAGACTCCATCTATTGATTATGTTCCTGTAGTCCGTGATTTTCCGGATGTATTCCTTGCAGACCTGCCAGGCATGCCACCTGACAGGGATATTGATTTTGATATTGACCTGGTGCCAGACACTCGGCCTATCTCTATTCCACCTTACCGCATGGCACCAGCGGAGTTGAAAGAATTGAAAGAGCAGCTTCAGGAACTCTTAGATAAGGGGTTAATTCGGCCTAGTATGTCACCTTGGGGTGCACCGATGTTGTTTGTGAAAAAGAAAGATGGCTTCATGCGTGTGTGTATTGAAAGATGGCTGAATAAGGTTACGGTGAAGAATCGTTATCCTTTGCCTCGCATTGATGACTTAGTCGATCAGCTTCAGGGAGCTAAGGTGTTCTCAAAGATCGACTTGAGGTCAGGGTATCATCAGTTGAAGATTCCAGATTCTGACATTCCGAAGACTTCAGGACCAGATATGGTCATTATGAGTTTCTGGTTATGTCATTTGGGCTGACCAATACCCCAGCAGCGTTCATGCAATTGATGAATAGTGTGTTTCAGCCTTACCTTGATTCTTTCGTCATTGTGTTCATTGATGATATCCTGGTTTATTCTCGTAGCCAGGAAAAGCATGCTCAGCACTTGAGGATTGTGTTACAGAGATTGATGGAGGAGAAGCTTTATGCAAAATTCTCCAAGTGTGAGTTTTGGCTTGGTTAAGTAGCTTTCTTAGGGCACGTGGTATCTAGTGAGGGTATTCAGGTTGATCCAAAGAAGATTTAGGCGGTGCAGAGTTGGCCCAGACCGTCCACAGCTACAAAGATTAGGAGTTTCCTTTGTTATACCCCATTTTAAACTAGTTAAATTAAGGTACAACATATAGGCAATTTTAAGTTTGATTAAAGACAAAGAGTCGCCACCTAATTAATTATGGTGAATTAGAACACCTATAGTTAAGTAACGTATTAATAAAGTATAACTCTGTTAATGGTCTACTTAACCTAAAGATCTTAGGTAAGGGTTCAATTAACCTAAAGGGAAGATTTTTAAGGCACCCTTTAAGATCCATTTTATATGGTTAACCAGCCAAACTTAGATTAATTAAGACTAAGGCTAAAGCTATTTCAAAGTAGCCAGAAGGAAAATGGCTTAAGATTAGAGAAAGTGTTTAATAGCCGAATAGGTCCCTAGTTGAAAATGATTAAAATAAAAAGAGAGGGATTTTGCACTCAAATGTTTTCTATTATTCCTTATTTTTTTAATTAAAAAAAAAGATAATTCTGATCCAAAGCCTAAAAATATTAAAGCAACCAAAATGTGACCCAAACGTTTCAAGTAAACAAAAATCTGATTTGCTTGAGAATTCATACCTTGATTTTCGAAATTGCCTTACTAAAAAATGGGCCAGTTCTACTTCATCTTAGTCAAATATAGGAGAGTTTGTTACTAGTTTCTCCTAAAGCTCTTAAGATAGCTACAACACCCTAAGTATCCTACTGTTATTTAAGAGAAGATATAACTGATTAGATAATATATAGATATTAACAAGTAATCACATAGAATATTAGTTACATCAGAAAATAAACAAAACAAAAGAAATGGAATGGAATAGTCAAGAGCCATGTCAGCTCTCCAGAAGATTATTTCTTCTGTATTTTGTTGTCTAGACAGAGTGAAAGCTGGGAAAGGAACTCAGGGATGTGCAGTTTCCATGTGTGTTGCGGCGTCGTTGAGTCTTAAAGTGGAACTCTTAGGCTCCGGTGTTCATGTGAAACAAAGTAGAAAAGGAAGAATGAGTTAGAAAGGACCATATACTTCTTAATAGAAGTAACAATCAGAGAAGAAGCACACAAGCACACAGATTGCAAATTCATACTTAAACAAATATTTTACATATTGCAAACTTATACTTGAACGAATATCTACATATTGTGGTGACCAGAAATATAAAGAAAACTAACTTATACCAACAGAAAGTTTCTTAAATAATATTTCACTTTAGGAAAAAATAAAGTTACCTTCCTTATTTGAATAACATCCCAAAATATCATTAAACTAACATCAATGCAGCAACAACAAAAGTATATACAACCTCACAGCAATGTCACTCCATCACTCATCACTCGCACTCAGCAATCAACACTCAATACACTCAACACTATGTGCTCACTGGGGGTGTGAACAGACTCCGGAGGGACTCCCAATGCCCAAGTGCTAAGCACGGACAACTCACGTGCTATCATATCAATACCTGGATCCGCACCGTCAACTCACGTGCTACGCGGACAACTCATACGCTATGGTATAAATACCTGGACCCGCACAGTCAACTCACGTGCTACGTGAAAAACTCACGCGCTATGGTATTAATATCCTCACAACCAGGCCATCATATTAATACCTGGATCTGCACGGTCAACTCACGTGCTACGCGGAAACCTCACGCGCTATGGTATCAATACCTGGACCCGCACGGTCAACTCACGTGCGACGCGGAAAACTGGTATTAATATCCTCACAATCAGTCCATCGGTCTCACTCAATCATGTACCTCACTAGCCTCACCATCATCAACAAATAAGGGGACACAACTCACATCAAGTATCACAGCATATTAGCAAATAATAGAGACTGAGGTAAACATGTACAATAATTTATATGACTGAGTACAAATAAGTGAGCATGAATAAAGCTTAAGAATGATCTCTAACATGAATGCAGACAAGTTCAACAACAAGTAACTACGTAAACACAAATGATGGCCATGAGGCCTCATGGGACGGACCAAGTCTCCCTCGAGGTATACACCCACACGCCCGTCACCTAGCGTGGGTACCACCTCCAAACAGTCACATGATATCAATTTCTCCGGGTTTATACCCTCAAGGCCAGAGTTAAAACGGTTACTTACCTCAACAGCGTAAAATCCTACTCTGGGATGCCCTCGTCTCTAGACTCGGTCTCCAAAAGTTCCGAATCTAACTATAATTAGATTAATACAATCAATATGTGCTAAAGAATCGAATTCCACAATAAAAACTACAAAATATGCCAAAAATCCGAAATCGGCCAAAACCCGGCCCCCGGGCCCACGTCTCGAATTCAGTCAAAAATGGAAGAATCAAAGCCCTCGCCCTCTCTTGAGTCTAACCATATAAAATTTATCAAAATCGGACTACGTTTGGTCCCTCAAATCCCTAACTAAAACTCTCCGAAACTCAAGCTCTAACTCCTTCAATTTCACTTTGAAGTCATTAATCAAATCTCAAAAACGAAGATGGATTCATGAAATATAACCAAAACCGAGTAGAGAACAGTTATCCCAATCCATACAGTGAAAATTGCCTCCAAAATCGTCCAAACCCGAGCTCCCCAACTAAAAATATGACCGAATGAAAAAACCCTTCTTTTATATATTTTTCTATCAGCTATTTTGCCTCGTTTTTCATGCCAAACGGTCCCAAAACTTGCTTTTTATGCCTCTAATGGATTCCTTGCGCAATTCTAGTCAAGTTAGGCTTTTGAATCACTCAATTTGACCTTATAATGAAAGAGATATGTAGATTTTAATATTTGCAAATAATGCAGATTTTTAAATACGCCGTCAGTGGTAATTTCGTAATTAATCTGAAAAATTGACAATCTAATTCTTAGTAAAATGACCATAAAATCCTCATACGATGTCCAAATTCGATGATTCTTTTTGCTACGGGTCTATAATTACGATATAGATTTAATGCTTCAATCAAAAAAATTGGAGCTCATTTGTTCAATATGATATCATTTATGCTTGAAGAAACGACGTTGAAACATAAGAAAAACGAGTGCAACACAACTCAAACCTATTCGAAACTCACCCGAGGTCCTCGAGACCTCAACCAATAATTCCAATAAGTCATATATCACTACCCAAACTTAGTCGAACCTCCGGAACACCCAAAACGACACCAAAACACCAAATCAACCTCGGATTCAAGCCTAAGAACTTCTAAACTTCCGAAATTCACCAAAATCACCAAATTTCCAACTTTCGCCAATTCAAGCCTAATTCTACCACTGACCTCCAAATTACATTCCGGACACACTCCTAAGTCTAAAATCACCCAACGAAGTTAACCAAATCATCAAAAATCCAAATCCGAATTCGTTACTCATAATTCAACTTCCGGTTGATTTTTCTAACTTAGCTTTCTAACTAAGAGACTAAGTGTCTCATTCCACTCCAAAATTACTCCGGACCCAAACCTACCAACTCGTTACAACTCAACATAGTTGAACAATACATAAAGAAGCATAAATGGGGGAAACCGGGCTATGACTCTCAGAACGACAGACCGGGTCATTACATCATCCCCCTATTAAACAAATGTTTGTCCTCGAACGAGTCTGAAAACAAAACATACCTGAAATCACAGCATCTGCCCAACACAACCAAAAGCTGGTAATAAACCTCTTATTAAACAGAGACACTTCTAACACCTCAAGCAAATCCTTCTTGTCACATTCAAATCATATGAATTCATCTCGCGATCACATCATACTCATCACGTATCCATCAGCCACCATTTCCACTATTAGGGACACTACCGGACCTATAATTCCACAAGAACACGCTCACACAATCAACACCTCAGTGCTCAAGCTACAGTCAAAACCCAGCCTCAAGTCCTCCAGACTATCCCAACATCATCACATAGAAATCACATCTCGCACCTCATCCAAGGAATCACAATCCGTCAATGCACAACTGATACCGAGTGCTCATGTGCGCATACGAATGCGTGGAAGGAATTCAAAGAGTTACACTTCAAGCTGAATCAATATCGCATGATAAGAATTCAAGAATGTGAAATTTTCCTAAAGGTTTTGCAACCTCTCGAAGATAAGTACAGACGTCTCCGTACCAATCTGCAAGACTCTACTAAACCCGCTCATGACTCGTGAGACCAATGTAACCTAGGTTCTGATACCACCTTGTCACGACCCAAAATCTAACCATGGTCGTGATGGCGCCTATCGTGTTACAAAGCAAGCCTATTTCCCAAAATATTACTACTAATTTGATTATAAGAATTTAATAAAATATTTCAACATTTAAATTTTTCATAAACTAAATATAATATAGAAAAATACGGAAACGAGTCCCAAACATCGGGGTGTCACCAAGTCATGAACGTCTAAAACTATGAACTAAGATATATAAAGTGTCTAATTGTCCGCAAGAAGAATGATAAAAGGAGTAACAAGGTCCTGCGGACGCTAGCAGCCACCTTGCAGTCTCCAAAGATAGCCAGCCTAAACTCAACGATCGCCGCACTCTAACTTACCTGGATCTGCACATAAAGTGCAGGGTGTAGTATGAGTACAACTGACTCAGTAGTAACATAAATAACTAAGGAACTGAGTAGTAGTGACGAGCTAAGAAAAATAGTCCAATTATTTATTTTCACAATTTAAAAATAATAGAAATAAATAGGTAAATTCCATAACTCAATAAATGCCACAAAGAAATTTAATAGGTAAATGCAGCAACAACAAAAGTAAATGCAACCTCACAGCAATGTCACTCTATTACTCTTCACTCGCACTCAGCACTCAACACTCAACACTCAATACACTCAACACTCTACGCTCATTGGGGTGTGTATAGACTCCGGAGGGGCTCCCAAAGCCCAAGCTCTAAGCACGGACAACTCACGTGCTATCATATCAATACATGGATCCGCACGGTCAACTCACGTGCTACGCGGACAACTCACGCGCTATGGTATCAACACATGGACCCGAACGATCAACTCACGTGTTACGTGGATAACTCACGTGTTGTGGTATTAATATTCTCACAATCAGGCCATCGGTCTCACTCAATCATGTACCTCACTAGCCTCACCATCATCAACAAATAAGGGGACACAACCCACATCAAGTATCACAACATATTAGCAAATAATAGAGACTTAGGTAAACATGTACAATAATTTCTATGACTTAGTACAAATAATGTGAGCATGAATAAAGCCTAAGCATGATCTCTAACATGAGTGCAGACAAGTTCAACAACAAGTAACTACGTAAACACATATGATGGCCATGAGGCATCACGGGACGGACCAAGTCTCCATCCCTCGAGGTATACACCCACACACCCGTAACCTAGCATGGGTATCACCTCCAAACAGTCACATGATATCAATTTTTCCGGGTTTATACCCTCAAGGCCAGAGTTAAAACAATTACTTACCTCAACAGCATAAAATCCTACTCCACGGATGCCCTCGTCTCTGGACTCGGTCTCCAAAAGTTCCGAATATAACCATAATCAGATTAATACCATCAACATGTGCTAAAGAATCGAATTCCACAATAAAAACTACAAAATATGCCAAAAATCTGAAATCGACCAAAACCCGGCCCCCAGGCCCACGTCTCGAATTCAGTAAAAAATGGAAGAATCAAAACCCTAGTCCTCTCTTGAGTCTACCATATAAAATTTATCAAAATCGGACTCCGTTTGGTCCCTCAAATCCCTACCTAAAACTCTCCAAAACTCAAACCCTAACTTCCTCAATTTTACTTTGAAGTCATCAATCAAATCCCAAAAACAAGATAGATTCATGAAATATAACCAAAACCGAGTAGATAACACTTACTCCATTCCATACAGTGAAAATTGCCTCCAAAATCGTCCAAATCCGAGCTCCCCAACTCAACATATGACCGAATGAACAAACTCTTATTTTATATATTTTCTGTCAGTTATTCCGCCTCGTTTCTCATAGCAAACTGTCCCGAAACTTGCTTTTTATGCCTCCAGTGGATTCCTTGTGAAATTCTAGTAAAGTTAGACTTTTGAATCACTCAATTTGACCTTATAATGAATGAGATATGTAGGTTTTAATATTTGCAAATAGTGCATATTTTTAAATACGTCGTCACTGGAAATTTCATAATTAATCTGAAAAATCTAGCAACCTAATTCTTAGTAAAATGACCATAAAATCTTCATATGATGTCCAAATTCGAAGATTCTTTTTGCTACGGGTCTGTAATTATGATACGGATCTAATGCTTCAATCAAAAAAATTGGAGCTCATTTATTCAATATGATATCATTTATGGTTGAAGAAACGGCGTCGAAACATAAGAAAAACGAGCGCAACACAACTCAAACCTATTCGAAACTCACCTGAGGTCCTCTGGACTTCAACCAATAATTCTAACAAGTCATATATCACTACCCAAACTTAGTCAAACCTCCGGAATACCCAAAACAACACCAAACACCAAATCAATCTCGGATTCAAGCCTAAGAACTTCTAACCTTCCAAAATTCACCAACGACGCAGAAACCTATCAAACCACGTCCGAATGACCTCAAATTTTGCACACACGTCACAAATAACACTACGAACCTACTTCAACTTCCGGAATTCCATTCCGACCCCGATATCTAATTTCCACTGTCGACCAAAATCGCCAAATTTTTAACTTTCGCCAATTCAAGCCTAATTCTACCACGGACTTCCAAATTACATTCTGGACCTACTCCTAAGTCTAAAATCACCCAATGAAGCTAACCGAATCATTAAAAATCTAAATTCGAATTCGTTACTCATAATTCAACTTCCGGTTGACTTTTCTAACTTAGCTTTCTAACTAAGAGACTAAGTGTCTCATTCCACTCCAAAACTACTCTGGACCCAAACCTACCAACTCGTTACAACTCAACATAGTTGAACAATACATAAAGAAGCATAAATGGGGGAAACGGGGCTATAACTCTCAGAACGACAGACCAGGTCGTTACACTTAATCGTTACTTTTAAGTGGAAAAAGATAATATAAAGAAATTTCTATTATTAATGCCAAGAAGAATAACCTTGAAGTGATGGTAAATTTGTCTTACTATAAGTCACTGATTCGAGCGGTGGAAGTAGCCACTAATGCCTGCATTAGGGTACTGCTCTTTCCCCTTCCCTACGTGAACATGAAATTCTTTATGCACCGATTTGCCTTTTTTTTAGTACTAGTAGAATCAATGGTATTAGCTGTGAATTCGAACATTTTGTTATTTTTCGTATCTTCAGATGAAATTATGGGTCAATAATTTGCTTGTCTAAAAGTTCCGGGATTCACCATTGGTATCTATTTTAACCTTGTGTAGAAGTTAAACTCTTTACTTACACCTATAATTTTTCTTACATCTATTAGTTGTTGTTAAGTAAAAGAGAGCATAGAAAACCTCGAGCTCAAACACGAGCTCCCATGGTGGAACTCAGAAGCTTCGAGAGAGAGAAGAGTCTGAGAGGAGTCAACTTGGAAATGAACTGTGAAAATTTTATTAGTTCAATGTGTGAGTACATAAATACACACGTGGGCCCTCCACTTAATACATGTAACAAACTAACTAATTACCAACTAATTGACAGATAAGCTAATAACAGTAAGTGAACTGAAAACATATAAATACATAGCTAAATACCCCTCCTCAAATTGAAGGCTTGGTCTTCACAACCAACTTGATCAACACAGTGAAATGTTTGATGCCAATGACAACCTTGGTGAGAATGTCTTCCAGCTGGTTATGTGTGCCAATGTGATGCAAGGAGATCATACCTTCCTGATGTTTATCCCTCACAAAATGACAGTCAACCTCAATGTGTTTGGTCCGTTCATGGAACAGAGGGTTCCTAGGAATGTGTAAAGTTGATTGACTGTTACAATACATAGTCACATGTGTAGTAAAGGGAACAGACATCTCCTCAAACAATCTGCATAACCATGCCAACTCCCTAATCACTTCTAAGAGACATATATTCAGCTTCAACTAAGGAAAGAGAAATTGTTTCCTTTTTCTTAGATTTCCAACTGATAGGACTAGTACCTAGCAACACCAAGTAACCACTTACTAACCTCCTGTAATCTGGGCAAGCAGCCCAGTCAACGTCACCTTACCCTTTAATGATGCAATCAAGATCATTAGACAGAAAGATTCCAAGTGTAGGAGCACCCTTAAGGTACCTAAGCAAGTGGAATGCAACCTGTAGGTGGGGTTCTCTAGGATCCTGCATAAATTGGCTCAAGTATTGGACACTAAAGGCAATATCTAATCTTGTGTTTGTGAGAAAGTTAAGCTCGCCTATTAGTTTTCTGTAGTATGTAGGATCTGAAAAAACAACTCCCTCTTTAGCTCTCATTTTGACATAAGATTCAAGAGAAGAAGTAAGACAATTGCAATGGAGGCAGTCATAGTCCTTTAAGATATCCAGTGCAAGTTTTCTCTAGGAGATGATAACCCCATCTTCTTTGTATAGGACCTCTAAACCAAGAAAGTAATGAAGCATGCCTAGGTCCTTAATCTTAAACTCATCATGCAAGAAGGTTTTCAACTCAGTGATATATGTAGAACTTGTCCCATTAATAATGACATCATCAACATATACAACAACAAAAATTGTGGAAGAAGTTGATTCCTCTAAAGAGAGAATAATCATGCAAGTAATGAACATAACCCCTGGAATAAAGAGCAGTGGCCAATTTTGCATACCACTGTCTACTAGCCTGTTTCAGGGAACATAGAGATTTTCTTAACTTGCAAACAACTCCAGGTGTGTCCACTAATAATCCAGGTGGTAACTGCATGTATACTTCTTCCTCCAAATCACCATGGAGGAATGCATTGTTTACATCAAGATGGAAGATGTCCCAGTGTTCTTAACTGCAGTGGTTATAAGTGCTCTAATAGTAGTGATTTGTATAACAGGGGAATAGGTTTTTGTGTAGTCAATCCCAACCTGCTGGGTGTAACCCTTTACAACTAACCTGGCCTTGAACCTCTATATGCTCCCATCATCCCTATGTTTAACCTTGTAGACCCATCTACAGCCTATGGCTTTCTTTCCATAAGGCAAAGGAACCAGGTCCCAATTGTTATTTGCATGCAAAGACCCAAACTCTAAAGACATAGCCTTTTGCCAGGCAGGGTGCAAGACTGCCTCTTCATAAGAAGAAGGCTCACTATCATGACAAACATTTTGCACAAGTTGGTAATTGTCTGGGAGTAATGAGGTAAGAGACACATGATGATGGTTGGAGAAAAAATCACTAAGAGACAGAGGAGAAGCAGTGGTAATATGAGGTTTTAAGTTTGGAATGGAGCATACATAATCCTTCATGTGATAACGCAATTTATAGAGTCTAGAGGACTTCCTGGTGGCTATAGGAGAAGTAATAAGATGAGGAGTGGAAGAATAAGGTGATGATGAAATGGAGGAAGGCAGAAAGGGGGAATCAGGTGAGGATGAAGGTATTTCAGAAGGTGAAGGATGGGTTGTAGACCAATTAGAATTAGTACAATGAGAGGGAAAATCATCAACAAAAGGAACAAATTGAAAAACTGATGGGAAAGGTGCAGAATCAGGAGAAAGGGCCAAAGGAAATACATTTTCATGAAAAACTACATCTCTGGAAACAGAGTTTTTCTTGGTGAGTAGACTAAGGACCTTGTACCCTTTTGTGTCATAGGGGTAACCCACAAAGACACGGGGTGTTGCTTTTGGTTCAAATTTGGTTCTGTGAGTTTTAGGAGTGGTAGGGAAACACAAACAACCAAAACTTCTAAGGTGAGAATAAGTAGGCACTCTTTTGTATAATCATTCAAAAGGTGATATGTTTTTGAGATGATTGGTAGGCAGTCTATCGATAATGTAGGTGGCAGTTAATATGCATTCTCCCCGATATTTTAGGGGTAGTTTGGATTGGAACAAGAGTGCCCTGGCAGTCTCAAGGAGGTACTTATGTTTCCTTTCTACCACTCCATTCTTTTGAGGTGTATAGGGGCATGTTTTCCGGTGAATAATTCTCTTGGAGTGAAAGAAATGGGTTGACTCAGTGCTAGTAAGCTCTAGGCCATTGTCTGACCTAATACATTTGATTTTGGTTTGAAATTGGGTATCAACCATACATACAAAGGCTTTAATAATCTGAAAAGCATTGCTTTTGATGCTCATTAGATGTGTCCTGGTACACCTACTGTAGTCATCCACTAAGGTAATGAAGTATTTGAAATTATCATGGGTAGGTTCATGATAAGGTCCCAACAAGTCAACATGTAGTAGATCAAAAATGTTACTAGTTGAGCTGGTTTTCTGAGGAAAGTGTAGCCTGGATTGTCTGACCATGGGGAATATTGAACAAAGAAAGGGCTGTTTTGGTGAAAAATGGACTGGTATTGATGGTATACCCCTCATCTTCACAAAAGTCACATGTCCTAGCATATTATGCCATAGAAGGTCCACATTGTTTGTATTAGTCAAAATATAATGTGAAGCAGAACACTGAGTATTATTGCAATTGGGAGTATTTACAAGTGAACAAGAGTGAGTATGAGTGTGTGAATCATTTACAGGTGAGTGAATGTGAGAGTGCAAGCTATTTACATCACATGAAGTAGGCAAAGTAGAGCAAAAAGTCAAAGGAGCAGAATTTCAAATAGAAATTAAATTCTTTAGACGGCTGGAGCAGAGAAGATATAATCCATCTTTGATCTCACCAATCTCTAGAGGCCTCTTCATTGAAGGGGCCTGCAGAATACATGAAGAATCAGTGAATGCAACTAGGCTTTTAAGTTGTTATGTAAGGCAATGAATAAATATGAGATTATACTTGAAGGAAGGCACATAAAGAACTCTATGTTATACTATCTGAGACGCAAGTGTTACAGTTCCAATTTCTGTCACCTTCACTCGATAGCCATTTGGCAAGATAATTAGAAAAGGATATGATATTTTTTTAGTGTGAGATAACAAGGATTTATTAAAGGTCATGTGGTTGGATGCTCCAGAATCAAAAATCTAGAGGTCAACACTTGGTGTAAAACATCTACATGATAGCAACCCAAAATCAATAAACAAGACAGAGGCAGAACAAGCAAATATACCTGCAAAATTAGCATTTCCATTGGTTAAACCCGGGATGGGGGTGTTCTCTCCTTCACCTCCAATGTGAAATTGTTGTAGCAGATTGAACAATTGCCCATATTGTTCCTTCGTCAAATTGAGAAGGGAATTCATGTTGTTGTTGTAACTACACCCTTGAGAACTCATCCCATCATCCTTGACTTGTATGGATTCAACTGGTGCACCATGCACATTAGCAGAAATCCTCTTGACCTTATTGAACCTATGATTAAAGTTGTTGTTTTGAGGATAACCATGCAATTTAAAGCACTTATCTTTGGTGTGCCCTGGACACTTGTAGTAGTCGCAAAATGGACGAGGCCTGCTATTTGGGTAATTCCTAGTATAATTGGTTTTGAAGTTGTCATTTATAGGTGCATTGGCATTCAAAGAAGTAGATACCATTATAGGTAAGTTGATATTCTTAGAAGTATTGACATTCATAGATGCAGATTCCATCACAAGCAAATTATATGGTCTGACCTCCCTTTGTTTTTCCTCTTGGATCAGTAGATAGAATTCTTGAGCCACTGATGGTAATGGATTCATCATTAGAATGCTACCTCGACAATCATATATACCTCATTAAGCCCCATTAAAAATTAAATCTGACGCCTGTCTTGTACGACCTTGTGCATAGACTCTTTGGCTCCTCAGGTGCATTGTCAGCTACACTGAGATTTGGCACTTAAATTATTTAGTTCTTCCCCCAGATTTTTCATCTTTGTGTAATAGCATGTGACGTCAAGGACTCCTTGAGACAAATCGCTAATTTCCTTTGATTTGTTCATAGCGATCTTCTAGATCTGTCCATAATCTCGTTGCATATTGGCATATTCTACGCTATCTGTGATATCCTTAGCAAGGGAATTTTAGATCCACGAAGTAACCATATCGTCACAACGCATCTACTGACAAAGAGACAGGCAATTTGGTTCTGGACGTTTGCACTCGCCATTGATGAAGCCTAAATTTTTCTTCACTGAAAGAGCACGTAGAACACTTCTTCTCCAATGTCGATAATTGATATTGTTGAAAGGATTCGTCACCAACATTGCACTAGGATTGTCTGATGGGTGCATGTAAAAGGGACAATTCGGATCGATGTTGGGCTAAAAAATGGGGGCAGAAATGGAACTACCTGAGGCGATGACGAAATCGTCAGTTTGATCGAGAATTTCCATGTGAGACTCAATTTGGGAGAAGAGAAATAGTAAAATTTGAAAATTAGGGCAAAATTGAAACTTCTGATTTTGTAATGATTCACGATCCAACAGGAATCGAGAAGTAGGATCTGATTGAGCAAAGCTCTGATACCATGTTAAGTAGAAGAGATCACAGAAAACCTCGAGCTCAAACTTGAGCTCCCATGGTGGAACTCAGAAGCTTCGAGAGAGAGAAGAATCTGAGAGGAGTCAACTTGGAAATGAAGTGTGCAAATTTTATTAGTTCAATGTGTGAGTACATATATACACACGTGGGTCCTCCACTTAATACATGTAACAAACTAACTAATTTCCAACTATTTGATAGCTAAACTAATAACCGTAAGTGAACTGAAAACATATAAATACATAGCTCAATAGTTGTTGTTGTCTCTTAGTTGTTGTGTACTTTGATAATTAGTTAATACCTTTTTCTCTCGTTTGTTTTTATCCATTTCCTAGGTATGTTTTCATCGCAAGCATTGTTGTAAGTGTTTATAGTATCATTTTTCTTTTCCTACCTCGGAAGACTTCGCTGTCACAATTAGTCCTAATATCTGATTTGGTAAGTAATAGCTTCTAATTAACTAGATTGCATTTTTATTGGACTTCTTGACCTTAAGAACATGGACGTTCTAGGATATAGTGTAATTATATACACTCCTAGTTATAATTAACTGCATCGACTTTGAATCCATTAATTGTAAATCTTGTATCTACTTCTACTAAAAAATATACTCCTTCTGTTCAATTTATGTGTCATATTTTTCTTTTTAGTGTGTCTCAAAAAGAATGTCATATTTTCTTATTTATAAATAATCTAACTTTAAAATCCCTACTTTATCCTTAATGAGATGATTTATAAAGGGCATACGAGCGCACAAACGTTCACACAGGGTCTGGGGAAGGGCTTCTCTCCAAGGGGTGTGATAAAAATAGTCTACCCTAATTCAAACATTAGTGACTGCTTTCACAGCTCGAACTCGTGACCTATAGGTCACATGAAAATGATTTATTGTTGCATTTGACAAGATTAATGTGAACTAGTGTGAACATTTGAAGCCTCATTTTAGGAAGAAATTGGTAGATGCATTTTTCATGCATTTACATTGCATGATAACACTTAATATGATGTCATGCATGACATTATTAAGTCTATTTCCCTTCTATAAATAGCAAGGGTTTTGTTCATTTGAAAAACATCTCTCACTTGCTTTCTTATCTCCTAAGGCATTTGAATCTTCTTTCTCTCTTGTAGTATTTCACTTGTATTTTTGGAGTGAAATAAAATTTAAGTTGATTGTGTCCGAGGACTAGGAAAAAATCAAATTTTGACGAACCTCTTTAATTTCTGGTGTTCTTTTTATTATTGACTCACTTACTATTTATTATCTACCTTTAGATATAGTAGTTGTGATTTAATCACTCTCTATATATTCGGCCTCCGCAACAATTGGTATGTCACGATCCAAAAATCACAGGTCATGATGGAACCTAACTTGACCCGCTAGGTAAGCCAATTAACAAAAGAAAACCACCAAATAAACTTATGGAAAATTTAATTTAGGATTTATCAGAACTTTTACAAATTTACCCAAGAACTGGTAGTACAAATCATGAGCTTCTAGGATTTAGAATTTACAAGCAAATATAAATAATCATATGATCTGTTTAAAAACTACATGAACAGATTAATAATGTCTAATACTACCAAGGACAAGTGGCAGCTTCTATCCAGAATACACGAACATCTTCAGGGTCAGCTCCCGACTTCTTCAATAGCTCCGCTCCAATCACGATGTGCAGAAGTGCGGTATCAGTACAACCGACCCCATGTACTGGTAAGTATCTTGACTAACCCCGTTGAAGTATTGACAATATTTTTAGTTAAAAGATACTCATTAATAAACACGATAAGGTAAACTAGCAATAGAACTAAAAGACAGAATAATAGAATAGAGTACATGTAACGACCCGGCCGGTCGTTCTGTAGAATTAGCCCCGTTATTCTTGTTTCTGCTTTGTCATGGATTTCCTAGTCTGTTTATGATGTGTTGGGGTCGGTTGGTTCTGGTTCGGAATGGTCGTGGTGAGAATTGAGACACTTAGTCTCTTAAATTGGCCTAATAATTGAAAAGGTCAATTGGGAGTTGACTTATTGGTAAACGACCTCGGAATGTAGATTTTATGGCTCGGATAGCTTAGTTAGGTTATTTGGGACTTATGAGTGTGTTCGGGATGTGGTTTTGATATCCGGAGTAGAATTAGGCTTGAACTGGCGAAATTGAGTTTTTGGCGATTTTCGGTCGGCAGTGGAAAATTAGCTATCGGGGTCGGAATGGAATTCCGAAAGTTGGAGCAGGTTCGTAGTATCATTTTGGACGTGTGTGCAAATTTCCAAGTCATTCGGATGTGTTTTGGTTAATTTCGGCATCGTTGGTGATTTTCGGAAGTTTTAGGAATCTTAGGCTTGATTCCGAGGTGAATTCAGTGTTTTGATTTTAGGTATTCCAAGGGTGCGAATAAATCCGGGTGATCATTTATGACTTTTGTGTATTTTTGGTTGGGGTCCCAAGGGGCTCGGGTTGATTTTGGATAGCCCTCGGGGACTTTGAAGTTGGAAAAGAGCAGTTGAACTGATGCTGGTGTTGCCCTTCTGGTGTGGCCGCACCTGCGGATGATTGAGCGCAGGTGCGAGGGACACAGGTGCGGGGAAGGGGGCGCAGGTGGGGAGGAGGTCCAACTGAGGGAAGGTCGCAGGTGCGAGAGAAGGGGTCGCACCTGCGAAGCCGCAAGTGCGGAAGAAGTACCGCAGGTGCGAGTTTTGGTCCCTTAAGTTAAGAGCGCATGTGCGGGTCCGCAGGTGCGCGAAAAGGGCCGCATGTGCGGGACCACTTGACAAAAGGGTATAAATTCCAGCCTTTGCAAATTTGAGTCATTTCTTCAATATTATCATCCGGGATTGAGCTTTGGGAGAGGGTTTTGAAGGAGGAAATCAAGAGAACTTCGTTGAGGTAAGATATTTGAACCTAAAACTCGTTTCTATGTGATTTTTGGACTGATTTAGGGTGAAATTATGGGGAAAATCAGTGTGTATTTGGGGGTTAGGGCTTGGAAACTTGAGACTTTGATTGAGGAATTGAAGGGGCAATTGTGGTCCGATTTTGATGTTCTTGGTATGTATAGAATCGTGGGAGAATGAGGATTCTAGTTTTGTGATTTTTACCGAATTCCTAAACGTGAGCCCGGGGGTCCGGTTTGGCCAATTTCGGGATTTGTGCCTAATTTTGATAATTTTCGAATGGGTTTCGTCTCCCTAGCATATTTTGATGTTATTAATCTGATTTTTGATAGAATCGGAGCATTTGGGAGCCAATTCAAGGGGCAATAATGATCACGCCCAACTATGCCTTATAAAAAGGACTAAGCGGACGTTGCAAATATAATCTGAGTATTTAGCCCAGAGTCGAATCCCACAGGGAATTAACCTATCAATCATTTTTGTTAGACTCACTGAATTCTCCGCAATCAACTTCCCAGATGTTTTGAATAATCAATTGGTGATGTTTCTACTAACTATAACGGAATGAAATTAAGTAAACTAAAAGCTAACTATGACGGAGTTGTAAACAAATAAGAGAAGGATCTAAGGTTGTGATTTCCCCTATTGATGGAATCCCTTCCTGTTATGTTTCATATAGTTTTTCCTAATCGTCTCTATCGATCATGAACACTCTATTTACCGTAAATCTCTCCCGAGTAATTACGACAATTTACTAAACGCACTCTCCCGAGTTACGCTAGCTGACTTTTATTACAGCTCACTTGATCGCACCCAAAGTTTCGTTATCCCTAATCCCACATTTAAACCTTCGGTTATTGATCCCTCATATACTTTGGGAGTGGTGTTGTTCAACAATTGGTTTTGCGGTTTTTAAAGAATTTGAAATTTGGCTTGAAAGGTGCGGTTATGTTCCCGAGGTCCGAATGAAATTCTGATTCCGGGAGTAGTTCCTTTGTGTCATTTATAACTTGTTTGCAAAATTTGAAGTCATTCCGAGTAGTTTAGGCCGGTTCGGCGCGTTGAAGTGAATTCTAGAATTTCAAATGTTCTTAAGTTTGATTAATTTGGTTTTGGGGTTTGATTTTGAGTTCCGTTGTTGTTTTTCATGTTCCAAAAGTTTGAGCGAGTCCGTATCATGAACACCGACTTGCCGGTGCTTTTGGATGGGGTCCCGAGGGGCTCGGGTGTGTTTCTGACCCCCGGGAGCTAAGTTGGAAAAAACAGAAAATCTTCTATCTGGTTTCCTTCTCTGCGATCGCAGAAGGTGGGTTGCGATCGCGGAGAAGGATTTTGCTGGGCTTGTGATTGTTCACCGCGATCGCAACCTCCTCTTCGCGATCGCAGAGGTCTGGATTCCACAATTTCGCAACCGCAACCCATTTCTTGCGCTCGCATTGAGTCGTATCTAGGCCGGGTGAGTTTGTCCTTCGCGATCGCAGGACCCCTGCCGTGATCACAGAGGCCTTGCTAGCTATTCTTCGCGATCGTAGGACCTCTGCCGCGATAGCAGAGGTCTGGCCAGTTGGCCTTCGCGATCGCAAGCCTCTTGTCGCGATCGCAAGCCTCTTGTCGCGATCGCAAGCCTCTTGTCGCGATCGCAGTGAAGGAATCACTGGTCAGTGTTATTTAATACGGGACTTAGCCTTATTCCACCATTTTCATCTTCCTCTTCAAGCTTTTAGTGAGCTTCTCAAAAGACCTTCCACCAGTGTTATTGAGGTAAGTAAATTCCATAGTTTTACCAGTTTCAAACACTAATTCCTAGTTAAATTCACTACCAAATCATCTAAAAATAATGGAATTAGGTGGTAACTTTAGGGTTCTTAGGGATTTTGTGATTTTCCATGTTAGGCCATGAATCTTTGTATAAATTTTACATAACTGCAATCCTTAGACTCCGGGTAATTGATTCCTTCATGAATTTTCAAAAATCTAAACGTGTGGGCCATATGCACTCTCTCCCGAGTAATACATACTAAATAGGCACAGTTAACTGAGGGCCCTTCAATCAACCACAACAAGAACGTAGTTGAACAAATAGAGATTAAACTGGCAAACTATATTAACACAACAAGAAGTTCATCCTTCAACAGGTTCCATCAAAACCTTAGACTAAATAATTTAGCTACTCATAATTGTGCTCATAATAACAACAACAAAATTCATCTTGAATGATAAAAACAACAGGAAGAAAGGTAGAACTCGATGCTGAATTATCCTCCTTGCCTCTTGCCTCTGTTTTCCTTAAACAAGACCTTAAAACCTTGATATCCTCTCTTTTGGGCGAGCTGGACCTTTTATAGGTTAAGTGGATTTTCCCCCAGATTTCCAAGTTTACCCCTAATTTGATCGCATTTCAGAGTGACTAGCGCGGCCGCGCTCGTGACCGCGCTACTGGTCGCGCTAATTGCAATATACACTGTCACTGCTTTCTTGGAATAGAGGCCGCACTCGTGACCGCGCTATGGACACGCTAATGCCACTTGATTCTGCATGTTGCTCCTGGACTAGCGCGGTTGCGCTAAGACTGCGCTATGGGCCGCGCTAATCAACGTTCACACTGCCCAGCTTTGCTTGCTCTACCGTGGATGCGCTAAGGCCGCGCTAGGCCCACGCTAGTTTGGCTTAGTATTTCTCTCTTGTTCTCTTCCATCTTTCACATGCATTCAAGTCCGAGGGGCTTTCCTTGCTTCAATTTAGCTCCAAACACCGTCCTAGGTCCTCATAAGCATGACTTGCTCCTGCAAAACATAAAATTTACAATTAGAGCCATTTTATCGTCATTTTACCTTCCTAGAACAGTGAAGCATAGTTAGGTTGAGGTATAAATAGTCGCCAAACTACATGAATCTAGCCTATTAGCAAAGAGCATCGCGGAGTAGTTCTGGGGCCGGTTTGAGGTAAGTAACGATTATAACTCTAGACCTGAGGGTATGAAACCTCGGTATTTCATATTGTTTTGATAAATGAGGTGACGCACATGCTAGGTGACGGGCGTGCACCATTGGGGATTGCGAATTGGTCCGTCCCGTAGCGATTATTAAGTCGCGTATTGAAACCTTATGATATCCTGTATTTTAGAGACTTATATTCTATTATGGGTTGTATGCCATGTTTGGGGCCTTGCGTCGGCCTGTTTATAGCAATATAGCGCTTGGGCTGTAGGAGCCCCTCCGGAGTTTGTACACCCCCAGTGAGCGCAATCGACTATTATATGGATAGGGCTGCACGCCGCAGTGTATGTTATGTAGATCGAGCTGCACGCCGTAGTGGTTATGTGTATTCATGGTACCTGTTGAGTGAGAGTGTTGGGCGTGAGCATTGACTTGTGCTAGTGGAGTTACGAGTGACTGAGAGACCTTATTTAAGAGTGACACTGTGCCCGAGAGGTTGTAAATTGTGAGATCATTGTTTTTCACTCATTTTACACTGAGTCTCTTTAGTAAACGTTGAGTTAATGTTTTACGCAAGTTTAAATGGGGAAACTGGAGTTGCAAAGTATTTGGTAAATGTAGACTTTTGATTTACTCTATTTGTTTTCACTGGCACATGTTTTTATGAAGTTATCACTTTTAAATGCTCGTCATTGCACTCGCGTCTTTAGTTACTTTGGTTACTTACTAAGTTGGCGTACTCACGTTACTCCCTGCACCTTTGTGTGCAGATCCAGGTACCCGATCTGAGCGCTAGCTGATTTCTTTTCTGCTCGGAGTCTGATCAAGGATAGAGGTAGTTGCTCGGCGTCCACAGTTGGCCTTCTTTCCTTTCTTAGTTAATAGATTTCTAGTATTTTCCTGGATTGTATTAGTAGAAGTATGTTATCAGGCATTGAATTTACCTTGAGATGCTCATGACAGTTGATTTCGGGTGTTGGGTCGTGGTTAGACTTGATTCTTCTTGATATTTCTATTGTTAAATATGTCTTTAAATGGGAACCTTAAATGAATATTTTGACTTATGATTTTAAACAGAAGGCCTTATATGTTACTTTCAGTGGTTGGCTAGCCTAGTTTCACGATAGGCGCAATCACGGCCTGCTTTGATTTGGGTTCGTGACAGTACACAATGCGACTGTAACAGGAAATAAAAGAGTATCAGAAAGAATCACAATTTAACAGTTTCCAACATCTCGACCGGCCTTTTCCTTAGAACGAAAGCCCATGAACCAAAACAATCACCTCATATACTTTCATAGTGTGATAAAGTACTCAAGACACCAAGTCTAACGGCACGGCAACACCCTTCGTGCATTTATCTCATCCTCACCATATATGCGTAAAACAGTACCAACCAAATAATAGAAATACCGATAATAGAAATGACAAGGATGGGAATATGCAAGCAGTAATAATAAACGAGAATGTACAAAAGAACATCAATAGCAGACTAAGCAGAGAGCACTGAGGTAATGACCACAATTAGAAGAAAAAAAGGGTTATAATTTCCATTAACTAGCATGATGGAGGTCTAAGTACAAATATAGCAAACAAGAAGGAAACACATGATCTTCACAAGTTAACAAGTAAGCACATGAAATACTAGCATGGAGGAAGACTTACGCTAAGGTGCAACAGAATAGATACAACATGAGTATAATTATAAAAGCAGGAAATAGGCATGGCATATGCAAGTTAAGCAAGAAAAAGGTATGTACAACACAACAACAATTGATATAGAGGTCAAGTACGGGACAATACAAACATGTCACACAAATTATGTAATGGCGACAATGACAACTAAAGGTAAAGGAGGAAATGTATACACGGAAAACAGATATCACATCATAATGCATATCCCTCATCCTCACCTGCACGGAAACACCCTTCGTGCCATGACCTCACAATATTAAAAGCATAACAATATAAATGAAACGGAATTGCATCACCCTTTATGCTTTTACTCTCAATAATATGGCACGGCATCACACTTTGTGCTTTACGCTCTTCCTCACATGATAATGAATATAAACAATGGCATGGCATCACCCTTCGTGCTTTACACTCTTCCTCACATGATAATGAATATAAATAATGGCGCGGCATCACCCTTCGTGATTTACACTCTTCCTCACATGTTAATGAATATAAAAAATGGCACGACATCATCCTTCGTGCTTTACACTCTTCCTCACCAAGAATATAAATATCAATAAAATGGCAAGGCAGGAAGTATATATATAATATCGAGGAGAGTGTTCAACGAATATTCCAAACAATGTTCTCAATCACTGCTTTACAAGCCAACAATGCTTCAATTAACCCTCAAGGGCCATATAATTCAAGTACTTCCACAAATCTCACAATCTATTACCAACACAGGTATAGAATCCAGCATCTAAAAAAATATCGGTCGTAGCAATGTAGTAGTGATCACGCATAGATATGACCAAACTAGACACATCAATGTATTTCTAAAATTCTATCAAATTTGATCAAGTTATCTTAGGCTAGGTATTTGTTTCTAATATTTTATATTGCGTTCTTAATATTTGTAAATCAAACGAAGCAAGAAAATTACGTAATTCTACAAAACACAATTATAACGTCATCTACCCCCGAGCATGACAAACCCCGGAACATACATATATGCTCGTCACCTCATATATGTATCACCCCCGCATGTAGCAAACAATGACAAATAGGAGAAAAAGTTCCCTCAATAACGTTAAGCAAAATACTTACCTCGAACAAGTCAATTACAACACCGAGAAAGCCAAGCGATATTCCAAAAATGCCATCACGCGCGTAGTGACCTCTGAACATCTCAAAAATATCCAGAAGAAACTCAAATACATCAAATAAAGCCCAAGGAAACAATTCCAAATGATAAAGATTGAATCCTAAATCAAATCCCAAATCTGGCAAAAAATCACACCCGGGCCCACGCCTTAGAACTCGATAAAACTCACAAAATACGACAACCCATTCAATTATGAGTCCAACCATACTAGTTTCACTCAATTCCGACTCCAAAACGATGTTCAAAACTCAAAATTTCATATAACTTTAGGCAAAACCCCCCAAATTTCACTTTGAAATTATCAATCAAATCCAAAAAATGAAGACGGATTCATGAAATATAACCAAAATCGAGTAGAGAAAATTTACCCCAATCCATATGGTAAAAATCACCTCCAAAATCTCCCAAATCCGAGCTCCCCAACTCAAAATATGACCGAATGAACAAACCCTTATTATATATATTTTTCTACCAGCTATTTTGTCTCGTTTCTCATGTCAAATTATCCTGAAACTCGCTTTTTATGCCTCCAATTGATTCCTTGTAAAGTTTTAATCAAGTTAAGATTTTGAATCACTCAATTTGACCTTATAATGAAAGAGATATGTTGGTTTCAATATTTGCAAATAGTGCAGATTTTTAAATACGAATTCAGTGGTAATTTCATAATTAATCTGAAAATTTTCCTCATACGATGTTCAAATTCGATGATTCTTTTTTATATGGATCCATAATTACAATACCAATCTAATTATTCAATCAAAACAGAAATCGAAGCTCGTTTGCTTAATGTGGTACCATTTATGCTTGAAGAAACGATATCGAAACATAAGAAAAACGAACGCAACGCAGCCTAAACCTATCTGAAACTCACCCTAGCCCCTCGGTCCCACGTCCAAACATACAAACAAGTCCCATAACTTAACACGGATATACTCGAGCCCTCAAAATACCGAACGAAGTGCAGATACTCAAAACGACATGTCGGGTCGTCACATGGTATCAGAGCCAAGGTTTTATCTTAGTATGTTCCGTGGTTGCAGCATAGTCTGAACTTCCACATCAGAAAAGAATTACTTTGGTGTTCTGTACTGCCAGCAAATAAATAGTATTTGTAGCAAAAATGAGAGATAATAAAAATAAAGAGTCCACATCGGGTATCAATAATACGTCATTGGCATTTTCGCTATGACAAGAATTATGTCAAATGCGAAATTTGCAGTTGAAATTTTTGACGGGTCGAGACATTTCGGGATGTGGCAAGCTGAGTTTCTTAATGTCCTTTTTCAACAAGGGATAGATATTGCCATAGAAAAAAAAGAAACCAGATAATATCAGAGAAGGAGATTGGAAGATTACCAACCGCGTTTCTTGTGGTACCATTCGATCTTATCTCGCAAAAGAACAGAAGTATCCATACACAAAAGAAACTTCTGCAAGTAAATTTTGGAATGCATTTGAGGATAGATTCTTGAAGAAAAAAAGTCAAAATAAACTTTACAAGAAAAAAAGACTGTTACGCGTCACATATGTTCCTGGTGCTATAATGAATGACCATATCACCAACTTTACTAAATTGGCGACACATTTGCAGAATATGGACGTGACCTTTAGTGATGGAGATATGGACTTAATGTTATTAAGTTCACTTCCCGATGAGTACGACCGTTTAACCAAAGAATTGGATTCTTTGCTCAAAGTTATTTTAAGAAGAACACGGGTCTCTGATAACCAAAGAATAGACTAGTAATTCTAAGTAAAACTTGTAAATGGAAAGTAATAATATGCACAAAAAGTAAATGTATTGACGTAGTAGTTCGAACGTCTCTTACAAGTTATATTTTACTCCCTTATATAGGGAATTTCTTAATATAATGTCTACCCTTTCAGTGATTGATCATTAATGACTAATAATGACATTAATGTAACGTTACAATGATTAACCGTAATTATTGCGTGAAGGTCGTGTAACGTCTGGCTCATTAATTAAAGATCTCCAAATCTGCCCTTTATTCTGCCCGGATTCACATTAACTGTGTCTCTTCATCTTCTCAATCAGGTTGAGATTCCCGTAGCTAATTACCCTGTAGGTGTGCTATTTTGTGCCTCTTTGCCCCGTACCTCTTCATAGAGTATTGTCCAGTTGTCGTGTTTTCATTAATCCACATAGATTGTTGAGTCACCGCATTTGTTACACATGTGAAGCTCTTTTTTACCAATACAGATAGTCCCCCCACTTACCATTTATTTTTCGATTAATATTTGGTAAGTGGATATTCATTTATGGCGGGAATATTTTGCCGTCGCTTCACTTGTAACATTGCGTCCATCTCTGAATGTAGGCGTTGCTTGTCACTTCCATTTAATGCTTGTGCCATGTGGCATTCCCGGATTGGTTCTGCAATTATTCAGCGCCTTTTAGGGCTTTTTGCGGCTGCATCAGTCACGAAGTGACAACTTCAATTATGACTTTCACGTCACTATTTTTTCTATTTTTTTTTTACGGTTGTCTTTGAGTATAAATACCCCTCATTCTTGCTTTACTTTCATGAAAAACTTCTAACCTTTCATTGTTCGTTTGCAAACTTTTTGTTTCTATAAATATATCTTCTTCAAGTAAATCCAAGAAAGTCATAAATGTAGATGATCTAACTCATTCTTCTGTTCCAACTCGGAGTAGAAGAGGTGGTAGACTTAGGAGTTTAGGTTCTACTCCTTCTAGGGTTTCTTCCTCTTCTCAAGTTACTCCCCCTCCTTCTTCTAGGTCTTTATCTTTTTCGAGGGCTAGGGCTTCTAGATCTTCATCTAAGGGTAAAGAACACAATGAACCTTTGCGTGAGCCGCGGGTCGATGAAATAGTACCTGCAGAATTTTCCTTTGCTAGGGATAGTCAGGTCCTTAGAGATTAGCTTTCTTCATTGTCGTCTCTTGACAGTGCTGACAAATACCCTACCTAGATTACTGAAGGTTTGATACCTCTTGTACGCAGGGATTATTTCTGGAAGCCTGATTTTCCTGTTGTCGTGCCCAATGGTAATAAAAGAATAACCTCTTACATGGTCGTGTATTCTTTTGTTTATACTTATCCCTTCACATTAGGATTCAAGCCTCCCATCGACCCAGTTATCATCGATTTTTGTCGATTCTTTAAAATTTGTTTGGGACAAGTCGGTCCTCTCGTGTGGCGAGTTGTTGCGTGTCTTCGATATTTGGCTAACTTAGCTTCGGTCCCCTTTACCTTTCATTATCTCATTCACCTCTATTCTCCAATGTTGTTCCGCCAGGGAGTTTTTACTCTCGCGGCTAGGAGAAAAAGGGTGTTAGTGACTCCTAATGACAATAAAGATCGAGGGTGGTACCTTCGGTATGTTGTATTTCCTACTGCTGGTTTAGTAGGTGAAGAAAATCTTCCTTTCCCTAAGAAGTGGAATCTTGCACGTGAGTACAATTTTTCTCACATTCCTTTCCTTTTACTTTAGATACTTTATCTGTACCGTAATTGTTCTTCTCTTTGCAGCAACCATGGGAACCGTTGAGAATGTCTCCGGTTTTCGAGGTTGGGTAGAAAAACTTTTGTTCATCGTTCCATTAGAAGAACACTCATGGAAATACCTCTCCGGGAGGTTTGGTTGGAGAGTTAAGACTCATGGTAAATGAAGTTTTTGTTTTAACTTCTTTCCTCCTTCGAGCTTTATTTGACCCTTTTCATTTGACAGGATTTGCTGCTCGTGGAGCTTCTGATGCATCCGTGTCTGCTCCAAAGTTATCCTTGGCAAAGGCCCAGAAGATCGTTTCAGGCTCCTCTTCTTCAAAGAGAAAAGCAAGTGGGTCAAGGACCTTAGAAGAGGAGGAGGAAGAGGAGAGTTCTTTAGTCCATAGGTCACGAAGAAGGAAGGTGGTCTCTAATGTCGAGTCTACACCTGCTATTGATCCTCCCGCGCCTGAAGCTGAACTTTCTGCCCCTCTGGATGCTACTCCCTCTCTCGTGCGTGAATCAGTGGATTTCCTGTTCCGTGAAGGTTTTGGTTCTGTTGTTGATGAAGCTCCCCTGGCTATTTTCTCTCCTTCTGCCCTTAAATAACTTCCCTCAACTACTCATGTTATTACTCCTGCTTCCATGGTTGTTCCTGCTCCTGTCGTTGCTCCCTTTCCCGTGGCTTTTTCTGCCCCTCAGACTTCCTTGCCCGTGGCTCCCTCATCCGTTCTTGCTTCCGTGCCTTCTGTTGCAGAAGTAGGGTCTTCCAGCAGGGGGCGAGATGAGGCAGGTGATGATAGAAGTTCCAGCAGAGGGTAACCTCCTTAAAAAGTCTGGCCAGCCAGATGTATGGCTGAAACCGTTAATAGGTCCGACTGAAAGAGCTAAGCTGGACAGCCATAGTTCCCTTACATGGGAAAATGAGATCGTGCATGATTCTTTAAAGGTAAAATATACTTTCTTTCATTCATTTTTGTGAACATTCTTGCCGTACCTTATTTATCTGCTTTTGTAGATCAATCTTATAGGCACGGAGTTAATGAAGAGGGTTTCCCATACAGAGCAGGAAGTAAGGGAGTTGCGTGTTGAGGTAGATAATTGGAAGGAGCAATATGAAAGCTTACATCTCGACATGGAGGCAGTGGAAGAGGAGAAGTGTACCTTGGAGCAGCAAGTGAGGGTCATGACAGCAGAATTGGCTATTGAGAAGGCATCTTCAGATCAGGCAGGCAAGGATAAGAACGTCCTAGAATCCTCATTCGCAGAGCAGTTGTGTCGTGCCTCTGAAGAGATCAGGAGCCTAAAGACCTTATTGGACCAGAAGGAGGAGTATTCGGGAAAACTTGTTCAATCACTCACTCAAATCCAGGAGGATCTTCGCAACTCTTTGAAGAAAATTCAATCCCTGGAAAGGTCTTTCGCTCCTTTAAAGGCCTCTCATGATGCTGCCGTGGCTGAGAGGGATGAATTAAGAGCTGAAGTTGAGTTGTGGGAGAAAGATTATGAAGCTCTTGAAGACAAGGCAGACGCTGATGTGAGTTGGGCTTATATGAACTCTCGTCTCGACACATTGACGGAAATGAGCCAAGAGGGTTTTGACCTAAAAGCCGAAATTGCAAAGACCAAGGAGACCATTGAGAAGACTCAACAAGGTCAAAATATCTCTTCACCTGAAGGTGAGGCTCATGCTGCTCATGTCTCTTAATCCCAAGCTGCTCCTCCTGCCAGTGAAGACAACCCCCCATCTAATGAAGTTTAAGATATTGGTTCTCTCTTTTTTAATCAATTGGTGGTTACCCCCAGTCCCATCGGGGGTAAGTTTGGATCCTTTAAGTCCCCAACTGACAATTTAGGGGCACCCAATGTAAAAACCTTAATACGGCTAAGACTAAGTTAATACTTAGTTTATTTTGCCGTTAATATATTAATGCAAGTATGACTTTAATTTCTGTTGAGTTTTTGTTTCACTATTTTAAGTCTTTTGCATGCTTGAGGTTTAAGTTTTACCTCTGAGTTTTGCATATAAAATGCTTAGATTATCCTTACCTTTTCGTAATAGGTACGGTTTGTGAAAGAGGGCCCTTTTTTATCGACACTTAATGAAGAAGATGTCTCAACTTTATAATGGTGTAAATATGCAATAGAGAGATAGGAATTTTTCACATGTTTCTCTTTAACAATATTTTTGAAGAAAGTTTTTGGGTTGAACTTTCGTAACATTTCACATGTGTTTGCGTACCGTCTAAAACTCATGTTGCAACTGTTTGTTTTTAACAAGTTTGATACAAACTTGTATTTCGTAAATGTTTTTCTTTTGTAACAGTTTTTTCGAGTTAATACAAGGGAATAACTGTTTTTTGTTCATAACAATTTTTATAAGGGTATGGGTTTTAACCCGTAACTGATTTCATTGACAATAGTTTTTAACAAATACAATACGAGGTTGATGCTTTTTCATCCATAACTGTTTTTTGTTTGTAACAGTTTTTTGAATAGGTACAAGGATAATGATCTTTCATCCGTAACTATTTTTATTCATAACAGTTTTTTGTATAAGTACAAAGATTTTGTAACTGTTTTTATTTACAACATTTTTCTGAATAAGTACAAAGATGATGATCTTTATCCATAACTATTTTTAGTTACAACAGTTTTCTGAATAAGTACAAAGATGTCCATTTTTCCCTCGTAACTAATACTTTGCCTTTTAACCTGAACATTCGTTGAAGGTTTTTTTGAATCAGGCTTTGTGTTTTGAGTCTTTTGGCTCTTTTGATTTTTGCTCGTATCACTTGATTCGTTGGGTAGATGGATCCTCAGGCTCGAGCTTTGACTTTTTGATAGTCTTTTTTGCTTCGTCTTTGCCTTCCATACTGTATAGTCCCCCAAGTGTTTGAGCTTTGAAGAATGAAATCTCGAGCACTTGACTATTCCTTCCTTGTGGTCCTTTTCCTGAAAAGGAAAAACATACGGGACTCGAAGGTACATAATTTTTAGATGAAGACTGCTTAACCCTTTAAAACGTCCATCAGAAAGTGTATCCCTAGACCGGAATTCAGTTACTTCCTCGCGTCTTTGCAGGTCTAATATCATCATCTGGTGATGGGTTAGCTTTTAGACTATCATCTAAAACGATTAGTAAAATTTAACTATTCAAATATAAAATCGAACGTAATGATACCTGACCGGGGGTATTCCTTTCACTTAGAAGTAGTACTTCTTTAAATGAATGGCGTTCCAACTGGTTGGTAAGATCCTGCCGTCCATAGCTTCCAGCTCATAAGCACCTTTCCCAGCAATGCCACGGACTTTGTAGGGTCCTTCCCAATTTGGACTTAGCTTCCCTGCACCAACTTCCTTCGTTGATTGAAAGACTTTCTTAAGAACGAAGTCCCCGATTTTGAAATATCTGAGATGAGCTTTTATGTTGTAATATCATTTTATGATTTGTTTATGAGCTGCCATTTGTATTAGTGCAGTTTCTCTTCTTTGCTCGAGCAAATCCAAATTGGTTCTTAACTCGTCGTTGTTTGCTTCCTTCGTGGTTTTTGTAAACCTTGTGCTTGGTTCGCCGATCTCCACCAGTATCAAAGCCTTTGCACCATAAATAAGTGCGAAAGGAGTTTCTCCCGTGGCTGTTTTTTTGAGTTGTTCTATTAGCCCATAATACTGCCGGTAGCTCATTAGGCCAATTTCCCTTGGCTTTTTCCAACCGTTTCTTTAGGTTGTTGATGATGACTTTGTTAGTTGATTCGGCTTGTCCATTAGCCACAGGGTGATATGGTGACGAAGTGATTCGTTTGATTTGCCAGCTTTCGAAGAATTCTGTGATCTGTGAGCCTATGAATTGCGGGCCATTGTCACATACGATTTCCTTCGGTATTCCAAAGCGGCATATTATGGTTCTCCATATGAAGCTCTTCACTTCTTTCTCTCGCACCTATTTAAAAGCTTCTGCTTCTACCGATTTCGTGAAATAATCAGTTAACACAAGCAAGAACCGTACCTTTCCTTTAGCTGCGAGAAGGGGTCCCACTATGTCCATGCCCCATCTTATGAACGGTCATGGCGATATCACTGGGTGCAATAGCTATGCTGGTCGATGCATGTTGTTAGCAAATCGTTGGCATTTGTCGCGTTTAGATACGAAACCCTCGGCCTCTTCTTCCATTTTGGGCCAATAGTATCCTACTCTGATTAGGGTTTTAACTAAGGATCTCTCTCCTGCATGATTTCCACAGTACCCTTCGTGGATTTCCCTCATCACGAATTCCGTTTGATTGGGTCCAAGGCATTTTTCTAAGGGACCTCCGAAAATCTTACGGTATAAAGAATTGTGAATGAGGCAGTACCGTGCAGCTTTTTTGCGAAGTGCTTGAGCTGCTTTTTTATCTTCAGGTACGGTACCATTCTGCAAAAAAATTAAGATTTCGTTTCTCCAATCCCAGGTTAAATTGTTAAATGTTAGCTCATTTTTGTCCTGGTCAATTGCTGAATGAAACAAGTGAACGACAATTGCATTGTCTTTATTTGTCACTTCGGTAATTGCTGTGAGGTTAGCTAATGCATCTGCTTCTGCATTTTCCTCTCTAGGGATTTGCATAACCTTCCATGATTTGAATTGCCTTACGAGATCTCGTGTCTTTTCTAGGTATTGCTGCATCCGAGTCTCCCTAGCAATATAAGTCTCCTGCATCAGGTTCACTACCAGTTGAGAGTCATTTTTTATCACGATCTGCTCAATTGAGAGTTCTAGTGCCAGTTCAAGTCCTGCAATGACAGCTTCATACTCCGCTTCATTGTTAGTTATAGGATAATATTTAATAGCTTGTCGTGTCTTTTCACCCGTGGGTGATATTAAGACTATGCCTAAGTCGGCTCCTTTTACATTAGATGAGCCGTCAGTAAATAGGGTCCAAATACCCGTATTAGCCCCGTTAAAGAGTTGTAACTCTTTTTCTACTTCAGGGACAATGCTATTATTAAAATCAGCGACAAAATCATCTAGAATTTGAGACTTTATTGCAGTCCTAGGCTGATATATTATGTCATGCTCGCTTAATTCTATAGCCCATTTAGCTAGTTTTCCCGATAATTCTTGCTTATGCAATATATTTCTCAATAGGTATGAGGTTACAACAGTGATTGGATGACATTGAAAATATGGTCTTAACTTTCTGGCTGCCATAATTAGAGCTAAAGCAAGTTTTTCTAGATGCGGGTATCTAGTTTCAGCATTCAACAAAGATTTACTTACATAGTAAATTGGTGATTATTTACCTTTGTCTTCCCTTACCAGTACTGCACTTACGGCAATTTCTGCAACGGCAAGATAGACATACAGTTTTTCCCCTTCTTTTGGCTTTGATAGCAGCGGGGGTTTTGATAGGTAGGCCTTCATATCCTTGAGAGCATGTTGACATTCTTCAATTCATTCGAACTGATTCTGCTTTTTAAGAACTGAAAAGAATCTAAAACTTTTCTCTAATGACCTGGAAATAAATCTTCCTAGGGCTGCAATTCTGCCTGTTAGTCTTTGAACTACTTTTTTATTTGTAAGTATATCAGGTATTTCTTCGATAGCTTTGATTTGAGCAGGATTTACTTCTATTCCTCTATTTGACACAAGGAAACCCTAAAACTTTCCTGATTCTACGCTAAAGGCGCATTTTTCTGGATTTAATTTCATATTATACCTGCGTAAAATTTCGAAGGTATTTGAAAGATGTTGGAAATGTTCTTTCGCTTGTGTTGATTTCACCAGCATGTCATCGATGTAAAATTCCATCATTTTTCCCAGATGTTCCTAGAACATCTTGGTCACAAACCTTTGGTACGTGGCTCCAGCATTTTTCAGGCCAAAAGGCATGACTTTGTAGCAATAAGTCCCCTCCTCATCAATCACTTGGTTCTTGAATGGTCCCTGCTTTATTTTCTTTTGTTTGACAGGTACGAAGGATGGATCTTCATTTAGCTTATGAGTCATCACTTCCGGCGGGATACCTGTCATGTCTGAATGGGACCATGCAAAGCAATCTGCATTAGCTTTTAAATAATCAATTAACTTACCTTTTCGGCAGGGGCTTAGCCTCATGCCTATATGAACTTTCTGTTTAGAATTTTGTTCAAACAATGGAACAGCTTCGAGCTCTTCCGTGGTTGTTTTGATGTGTTCGTCTTCTTCTGGCTCCTGAATGACATCAGGTCTGGAATCCATGTCTGCATGGTTTGATACACCTCCCGTGGTGACTTGATTCACCTTCTCGTGACTATTTGTTCCTGTTTGAATAATAGTTCCTTCCATACCTGTTTGAGCAATAATTTCTTCCATACCTGTTTGAGCAACAGTTTTCTCCGTACCTGTTTGAGCAACAGTTTTCTCCGTACCTGTTTGAGAAACAGTTTTCTACGTACCTTTTGATTTTTCTGCTTCCTCTTTATTGACATAGTGTCCCACGGAATTTGTATTCCTTGAGGTTTATTGATCGCCTCGAATATTTTGAATTCCCCATTCAGAAGGGAATTTAATTACCTTATGCAAGGTAGATGGTACTGCCTTCATGTAGTGTATCCATGGCCTCCCCATGATGACGTTGTAGGCCATGTCAGTATCAATGATTTGGAACCGAGTATTTTTTATTACTCCTTCTGCATAAGTACTAAGTTCAATTTCCCCTTTTGTTATGACAGTAGAGTTGTCAAAACCAGATAAGGCTCGTGCTCTTGGGATTACTTGATCCTCCATTAATATTTCTTCCACAACTCTTGATAGGATAATGTTAACTGAGCTACCTAGATCAATCAACACTCTTTTTACGTTAGTGTCATATATAAGTAAGGATATTACCAGTGCGTCATTTTGTGGAAGCATTAATCCGCTGATATTTGCATCATCGAATGATATACTGTCTGCTTCCAAGTCTTCACGAATCTGCTTCTCGTGTGTAATTGTGAATTTGTGGTTCTTTTGCAGATTACTCTATTCATCTCCTCACCTCCATGTATCACGTTGACCGTTTGTTTTGGAGATGGTGGTTTTGGGGGCTCCTGCATGTTCTTCATATATGCCTGTTTACCTTTTTCACTAAACAATTCTGTTAAATAACCCTGTTTTAATAATTGTTCTACCTCACCTTGCAAGAATCTACAATCCGAAGTTCTTTGTCCGTGATCGTTATGGAATTCACACCAGAAGTCTGGATTTATTCTACTTGGGTTTGACCTCATTTCTTTGGGACACCAGACTTTATCGCCCATATTTCTCAGTACTGTGATTAGTTCAGAAGTACTTACATTGAAGTTTTGATATCCAACTCTTGTACTACCTCTGTTTCGTTCATCGCGATCCTTTCTGGATCTTGATGAGGATGAGCCCGTATCTTTGTTTGATTGTCTATATTCTGACCGAGCGTTTTCAAATCTGGGACGATTTTCTCGTCCTGAAGGTCCTATATAAGGGTCGTACCTATTTTTACCAGTCCTTTTTTCTGGCTCGGAGCGTCTAGAACTAGTGCAATCTTTAGCCCTTGTTTGGGCGATGGTGTCCTCTTCTATACGTAACTTGGTACTATACCTGTTGTAGACATCGTTCCATGTCGTAGCTGGGAATTCTCTCATGATTTCCTTGAGTCTTCTCGTGGCTTCCGAGCTTTTATCATTTAAATTGCTTGTAAATGCCATGGCTGCCCATTTGTCAGGTACCCTTGGTAACAGCATCCTTTCTCATTGAAACATGTCTACAAATTCACGAAGTAGCTCCATGTCTCCTTGTTTTATTTTAAATATGTCCTCCATTCTTTTTTTGACTTTTTGCGCTCCGTAATACGCTTTTATAAAAGAATCTGCAAGCTCAGCAAAAGAATCAATAGAATTTTCAAGGAGAAGAGAATACAAGGTTAACGCTCCTTTAGTAAGTGTTTCTCCAAACTTCTTAACCAAGACTGACTCAATTTATTGCTTTGTCAAATCATTGCATTTCACTCCGGTGGTAAAAGTAGTCACATGGTCGCGTGGGTCAGTTGTCCCATCAGATTTAGGAGCATCAGGCATTTTGAATTTCTAGGGAATAGGCAGGGGCGCTGCACTTGGCTTCCAAGGTTGTTGAGAATATCTATCAACGCCAATGCCTTTGATAACAAGTGGTACTCCAGGAATTTGTTCGATTCGATCATTTTGTTCCTTCACCTGTTTCTGTAAGGTTAATAATAAAGATTGTAACTCTGGGTTATTGGACATACCTGGTCTTGTTTCGAGGGATTCGTTTAAAGCGCCTCCACTTCCTGAGTTTGCTAACCCAGATTGTGGGTTTTCCATAGTTGCGGTGTTGTTAGGAAGTGGCGCAGGGGATGCAGCTGGTAATCCTCTCATAAAAGCTTGTAGAGCTTGAGTCACATATTCACCAACCATTTGCTTCACCTGATCTTGTTCTCTTGTTTGTTCATTTGCGTTGTTATTATTGTTTTGACCCGTGGATCTATCTGGGGAATTCTCCCTTGAGCCCCGTGGGGTTCTTAAAGGTAATGGAACTGGAGTTCCAATTCTCAGTTGATTATTGTCATCGGCGTTCGACATGATTCAAAGGATGTAATTTGAAAGTAAAGATTATCAGATTTCCCAGTAACGGAACCAATTTGTTTAACCAAAGAATTAGATTCTTTGCTCAAATCTATTTTAAGAAGAACACAGGTCTCTGATAACCAAAGAATAGACTAGTAATTGTAAGTAAAACTTGTAAATGGAAAGTAATAAGATGCACAAAAAGTAAGTGTATTGCCGTAGTAGTTCGAATGTCTCTTACAAGTTATATTTTACTCCATTATATAAGGAATTTCTTAATATAATGTCTACCCTTTTCAGTGATTTATCATTAATGACTAATAATGACATTAATGTAACGTTACAATGATTAACCGTAACTGTTGCGTTAAGGTCGTGTAACGTCTGGCTCATTAATTGAAGATCTCCGAATCTGCCCTTTATTCTGCCAGGATTCACTTTGACTGTGTCTCCTCATCTTCTCAATCAGGTTGAGATTCCCGTATCTAATTACCTCGTAGGTGTGCTATTCTGTGCCTCTTTGCCCCGTACCTCTTCATAGAGTCATGTCCAGTTGTCGTGTTTTCACTACTCCACATAGATTGCTGAGTCATCACATTTGTTACATGTGTGAAGATCTTTTTTACCAATACAACGAGCACCTCGAAACTACTCTACTTCATGGGAATGATGAAGTGTCTCTCGAAGAAGTTTGTTCTGCCTTTCACAACTATGAACTAAGAAAGAGAAAAAAACAAAAGAGTGGAGAAGGAGAAGCACTGGTCGTGAGAGGTTGTTCTCAAAATCATGTGAGAACGAAGAAAGGAAGATCCAAGTGAAGATCCAGACCCAGCAAAGATGAATGCGCCTTTTGCCGAGAAAAAGGGCATTGGAAGAAAGAATGTGTAGGGGCAGAGCAACGGGGCCAGACAAAATCCCGGTGAAATTCTGGAAGAGCGCGGGGCGGGCAGGTTTGGAGTGGATCACTAGGTTGTTTAATGTTATTTTTAAGGAAAAGAAGATGCCCGAAGAATGGAGGTGGAGTACGATGGTTCCGCTTTACAAGAACAAGGGTGATATCCAAAATTGCAACAATTATAGAGGTGTCAAGTTATTGAGTCACACTATGAAGGTTTGGGAGAGAGTGGTGGAGTCCAGGGTGAGGAGGTGTGTGTCTATTTCCAAGAATCAGTTTGGATTCATGCCGGGGCGTTCGACTACGAAAGCGATTCATCCGGTAAGGACATTAGTGGAGCAGTACAGGGAAATGACGAAGGATTTACATATGGTGTTTATTGACCTTGAGAAGGCATACGATAAAGTTCTGAGGGGGGTCCTGTGGAGGTGTTTGGAGGTTAGCGGCATTCCGATAGCGTACATTAGGGCGATTAAGGATATGTATGATGATGCTAAGACTCGGGTGAGTACTGTGGGTGGTGACTCGGACCATTTCCCTGTGGTGATGGGTTTGCACCAGGGATCGGCTCTTAGCCCATTTTTGTTTGCCTTGGCGATGGATGTACTATCGCGTCACATCTAAGGGGAGGTGCCTTGGTGCATGCTATTTGCCAATGATATAGTGTTGATTGACAAGACGCGTAGCAGAGTTAACGCGAGGCTGGAGGTTTGGAGACAGACCTTGGAGTCTAAAGGTTTCAAACTGAGTAGAACCAAGAAAGAATACTTGGACTGCAAATTCAGTGAGACCCATGATGCAGGCGTAGAGGTCTATTATCCAGGGTAACAGGGAGATTGACGAAGATATCACATATCGCATCGGAGCGGGTGGATGAAGTGGTGGTTTGACCCGCTATGTTGTATGGGGATGAGTGTTGGCCAGTCAAGAACTCCCATGTGCAGAAGATGAGAGTAGCAGAGATGAGGATGTTGAGATGGATGTGTGGGTGTACCAGGCGAGATAGAATTAATAATGAAGCTATTCGGGACAGAGTGGGAGTAGCTTCCGTGGAGGACAATATGCGGGAGTCGCGGCTGAGATGGTTCAGACATGTTAGGAGAAGAATAATTGATGCCCCTGTCAGGAGGTGTGAGATGTTGGCCATGGAGAGTTTGAGAAGGGGTTAGGGTAGGCCTAAGAAGTACTGGGGAGAAGTGATTAGGAAAGACGTGGAGCTGCTTCAGCTCACTGAGGACATGACACTTGATAGGAGGGTGTGGAGGTCGAGGATTAAGGTAGAAAGTTAGTAGGTAGTTTATAGTGTTCACCGAAAGGCTTAGAGCATGAATTTTCCCTTCATATTCTTTGATTTTTAGTACGGTATGTGGTTTTGTTCGCCTCATGTATTGTATTCCGTGTTGCTATTATTGGATACTATTTTTTTTTCTCTATCTTCCATCTTTCTTCCTTCCTTGCTTCCCTCTTCTTCTTCTTCTTCTTCTTCTTGCCCTTCATAAGCCGAGGGTCTATTGGAAATAGCCTATCTACCTGCATTAGGTAGGGGTAAGGTCTGTGTACAGACTACCCTCCTCACACCCCACATGTTGGGATCAAACTGGGTTTGTTGTTGTTGTTGTTGTTGTTGGAAGAAAGACTGTCCAAAGTTGAAAAACAAGGCCAAACCTAACAATGGGAAGGTTGTCATGGATTCAAATGTAGCAGATTGTGACGACTCTGATTTCTCACTAGTTACAACTGATTCATTCAAACAATCTGACATATGACTGATGAATTCAGCTTGTAGCTATCATATGTATCCCAACCGGGACTGGTTTGTTGATTTTCAAAAAGGAGAATGTGGAGTTCTCCACACCGCAAACAACAATCCTTTTATCGCATATGGTATAGGTTCAATATGATTAAGGAACCATGATGGATTGGTTAGAACATTAACAGATGTTCGATACGTACCGGAATTGAAGAAAAATCTTATTTTTGTAGAAGCCGTAGAGTCAAAGGGGCTCAAAGTCATTGCAGAAAATGGGGTAATGAGAATATGCTCTGGTGCACTAGTGGTAATGAAGGAAATTCGGCGAAATAATAACATATACCACTATCACGGTAGTACACTTATTGGGACAACAACAGTGACATCCAGTGATAACAAGGAGCCAGAAGCAGCCAAGCTATGGCACATGCGCTTGGCACATGTTGGAGGAAAATCCTTGAAAATTTTATCAGATCAGGGATTGTTAAAAAGAGTAACGACTTGCAATTTGGAGTTTTGTGAGCATTGTGTCAAAGGGAAACAAACAAGGGTTAAATTTGAAACAACAATCCATAATACTAAAGGTATTTTGGATTATGTTCACTCTGATGTTTGGGGTGCTTCCAAAATACCTTCATTAGGTGGAAAACACTAATTTGTAACCTTTATTGATGAATTTTCCTAAAGAGTGTGGGTGTATACGATGAAAACCAAAGATGATTTGTTGGGAATTTTTCTCAAATGGAAGGCGATGATAGAAACTCAAACACGCAGAAAGATAAAGTGTCTTTGCACAGACAACGGTGGAGAATACAAAAATGATCTTTACAATAAGATTTGTGAAGATGATGGCATTTTGAGACATTTCACCGTCAGAAAATAGACCACAACAAAATGGAGTGGCAGAACGTATGAACCGGACTTTGCTGGAGAATGTTTGGTGTATGTTGTCCAATGCTAGTTTGGGTAAAGAATTTTGGGCTAAGGCAATAACATATGCATGTCACCTCATTAATCGTCTACCATCTGCCGCTATTGGTGGTAAGACACCATTTGAAAAATGGTACGAAAAACCTGCTGAAGATTAAAGTTTTTTGTATGTATTTGGCTTAATTGCATACTATCATGTGAAAGAGTCAAAATTGGATCCAAGAGCAAAAAAATTTATATTTATGGGTATTACTTTTGGAGTCAAAGGTTACTGCTTACGATGTCCGGAGACAAGAAAAATTATATTCAGCAAAGATGTTACAATTGACAAATCTTCCATAACAGATAAGGTGACAGTTGAAGATGTCAAACAAACTGATGGTGCTTCAAGCATGTGGAGTTTGAGGGAAAATTATATTTCCCAAAACATGAAGAAAATGAGGAAACAATAGAAGATTTTTACCTGGAAGAAGAGTTAGTAAAGAGGAAGATTCCAACTCACGAACCTCAACAACAACTAGAATCAATAGCAACCAACAAGCCAAAAATAACAATAAAGAAACATGTTTGTCTCATAGAGACAGTGGCTTGTGCAATTGCAGCTGATGGTATTCCTACCACTTATAAAGACGCAGTCCAAAGTACAAATTAAGATAAGTAGAGGATTTTCATGAATGAAGAAATGTAGTCCCTTCATTGGAAGCACATGGGAATTGGCCAATATCCCTAAGGGAAAGAAATCAATTGGGTGTAAATGGGTATTTGTAAAGAAAGAAGGATTTCCTAACCAAGAAGATCTTCGCTACAAAGCCAGATTAGTGGTCAAAGGAAAGGGAGGGAATTGATTATAATGAGGTATTTTCTCCAGTCGTGAAATACTCATCCATTAGAGTTTTGTTGGTTTTGGTAGCACAGTTGCATTTGGAAATAGTTTAGTTAGATGTAAAAACTGTATTTTTACATGGAGACTTGGAAGAGGAAATCTATATGACTCAACTAGAAAGGATTCAAAGTTGCTGAAAAGGAAAATATGGTGTGCAAACTTGAAAACTTGTTGTACGAATTGAAAAAGTATTCTAGACAATAGTAAAAATGATTTGAGAAGTTAATGTTGCGACAGAAATACAGAAGAAGCAAATACGATCATTGTGTGTATTTGAACAAGCTTGAAGACGGATCATTCGTATATCTTCTCCAATACGTTGATGATATGTTGATAGCTTCCAAAAATCAAGAGGGAATTGGGAGGTTGAAGATTCAACTAAGAAAGGAGTTTGAGATGAAGGATTTGGGTGAGGCGAAGAAAATTCTTGGCATGGAGATAAAAAGAGATAGACATTCAAAGAAACTCTATCTATCTCAGAAAGAATACTTGAAGAGAGTAATAGATCGATTTGGCATGAATGAGAACACGAAGTCGGTTAGCACTCCTCTTGCTCCTCACTTTAAGCTTAGTGTTGCTATGTCGCTGAAGAATGAAGCTGAATGAGAGTATATGTCAAGAGTGTCATATGCGAATGATGTTGGTAGCTTGATGTATGCAATGTTTTTCACAAGATTTGATATTTCACATGCTATCGGAGTTGTAAGCAGGTATATGCATGATCCAGGAAAGGGGCAGTGGCAAGCTGTAAAATGGGTTCTACGGTATATTCTTAATACTGTAGATTTTGGATTGATTTTTTAGTAGGAAGGTAGTCAATATTTGGTTGGATATTGTGACTCAGATTATGCGGGTGACTGGTTATGTTTTCACTTTTGCAAATGCACCAGTTAGTTGGAAGTCTACTTTGCAGTGAACAGTTGCTTTGTCCACTACTGAGGCAGCATGGCAATTACAGAGGTTGTAAAGGAGGCAATTTGGTTTCAACGGTTGCTTAGAGAGCTTGGTATTGGTCAAGAAAGCATCACACTATTTTGTGATAGTCAGAGTGCTATCCAATTAGCAAAGAACCAAGTTTAGCATGCAAGGACGAAGCACATTCATGTTTGATATCACTTTGTACGAGATATTATAGAAGAAGGTGGAGTCATGGTGCAGAAAATTCGGATTACACACAACCCTGCCGATATGCTAACAAAAGTAGTGACTACGATCAAGTTGCAACATTGTTTGAACTTGATCAACATTGTTGAACTTTGAAGATTGAAGGTGAAGACACAATCAGAATTTATCAGTGAGAGAAAATTGAAAAGGTGGAATCTTGTCAAGGTGGAGATTTATTGAATTTGACAAGATTAATGTGAACTAGTGTGAGCATTAGAAGCCTCATGTTTTAGGAAGAAATTGGTAGATGCATTTTTAATGCGTTTACATTGAATGATCACTCTTAATATGATGTCATGCATAACATTATTAAGGCAATTTACTTTCTATAAATAGCAATAATTTTGTTCATTTGAAAAACATCTCTCGCTTGCCTTCTTATCTCCTAAGGCATTTGAATCTGCCCTCTCTCTTGTAGTTCACTTGTATTTTTGGAGTGAAATAAATTTTGAGTTAATTGTGTTCGAGGACTAGGCAAATTTTTGCCTAACCTCGTTAATTTCTGGTGTTCTTTTTATTATTGTCTCACTTACTATTTATTAGCTACCTTTAGATATATTAGTTGTGATTTAACCACTCTCTATATATTCGGCTTCCGCAACATTTATAATCACATAAATTCTCATGGCAAAGTTTAGACATACATTTCAAAAGTCTTTTTTTTTCTTAAACTACTATATGGCGAGTCAAACACCGCCATATAAATTGGGACGGAGGGAGTAATAGGATATACACCACCAAAAAGTATATGCATGGCTTTTCGACAATTTGAAACTTTTTGTGTCTTCTATATATATATATATATATATATATATATATATATATATATATATAATATAAAAAAATTGTACAACTCTATTTCCTTTTTGGTCAGTCTGTGATGCTACAATAGGCTGTACAATAGTGTTAACTTCAAGTGTATCGGCAACATTGGCGGTTTCTCATGTGGGAAAGAAAGGGAACTGATCTCATGCAGGTTGGCTACCAATTTGTGGCCAACTTCACAACTTTTGCAACCAAGTTGGTGGAGCTCTTATTGCTGCCTTCATAGAGCTCCTTCTTTATGTTGCTTGTATTTTTTAAAATTTTCATTGTTTCGTATAAAAAGATGTTGAGTTTGATTGAACCTGCACAACATCTTAATCAATTTTCAATACACTACATCCGACATTGGTTTAAGCTTTACAATTGTGATTAATTACATAAAAGCAGTCCTAATTAGATACCTTGGATCAGTTATCCAGTAAGACAGGGACATCAACGAGGACGTTACACACCGTATATGAGTGGGATGGATGAAATGGAGGTTAGCATCTGTAGTCATGTGTGACAAAAAGTGACATCGATACTCAAAGGTAAGTTTTATAGAGCAATGGTTAGACTAGCCATGTTATATGGGGTAGAGTGTTGGCTGGTTAAGAACTCACATCTATAAAAGATGAGAGTAGAATAAATGAGGATGTTGAGGTGGATGTGCGAGCCCATTGGGATGGATAAGATTAGGAATGAAGATACTCAGGATGGTGGCAGGCGGCGAACCGCCGTGGTCAAGGGCAGCGACTGGGTGGAGGGTCTGACGGAGTGAGGAGAGAGGAGAGAAAGAGGGGAAAGGGAAAAATAGGGCAAAATTTCTGATTTTCGAGGCTTTAAATACGACATATGAGATCAATTTTGCATTGTTGGATCAAAGGAAGTAGGTGGCCAGGATTTGATCTTGAATACTTAACCAAAATGACGTAGTTTCGACATAAAACCACGTCGTTTAGACCCTCCTCTGGCATCCCCATTTGGACCGGATCTGTGGCTCTTTGGGCTTCTGATTTCGGGCCAATTTTGGCTCAAGTTCAATTAGAATACACTAGCTCAATCTCTTAACCCCTAATTATCTTATTTAGTCCTAAAATATAAAAGTAGAAAGAATTTTTTTCTTTTTGGTATATATAATTTAAAAAACTAAAATATACAAATAAAAGGTAAAAAATATTTTTGGTATTTTTAATGAAGGAATGCAAATAAAAATGCATAAACTATAAATCATCCAAAAATTAGTTTTTGTGGGAGAATTAAAGCGTGCAAAACTTAGGTATTTACAATGGTCTTAAAAGCTTAAGGAGTAAAAGCTTTGTGGGCCCATGACATTTGTGTGATTATAAAAGCTTCTCATTAAAGGTAAAATGGGTAAGATGAAGAGTCTAAAGTTGAATTATTTTAAATTGGAGAAATGTGTCATTCTTTTTGGAACAGACTAATAACGAAAGTGTGTCATCTAAATTGAAACAGAGGGACTATAACTTTTGGCATGATGGTAAGCGTTTGATCCAAATAAGTAGTATCAGAGCTAAGGGCATGGTTTCGATTTCCAATAGCAACATATTGGATGAAGCAGGTGTTTGGTGAGGGGGGGGGGATTGTTGGGTAATGCCAACGTCCTCCCCATGGCAAGGCCCACGAGGGGGTTGGGGTGGCCCAGGTCAGAGTCATATGGTCGAATATGGCGCTTGTTTGGTGGACTTGGTTAAGAAATAAAGTTGCGTCTTTGCTATCAACTATAGCTTTCAGCATGATGATAAGCACTTGATCCTGACATGGTCATTATGTTTTATTGAATTGATTTTCTTTATGCACTTTTGCTATCTTGAGAAGAATCGGACAGTTTTTCTCATTTTACAAATAAAAGTTTTAAAAAAGTTACAATTCATATGGTCTCCACAAGCAAAGATTTTTTGCACAAACTTCCCGTTCTCCAAAGCATTAAGGCATATGTTAATATCTAGAATACTTACTTAATAAGGTGAATAATTTCAACTCCAAGGTGAAGATATGAAAAATACTCAATGATATATATATATATATATATATATATATATATATATATGTGTGTGTGTGTGTGTAAAAAGTAATCCATCCTTCTCTAAGTTTTTCCAACATTGGTTGAAGAAAATTCCAATTGTTTCATCAAAATTGATTGTTGTCTTTTTGTATGGTCTTGAGCAATTCTGAGCCAACTTTTAGGGTTTGATTTAGGCCGAAATTTTATTCTCTTAAAATGATCTCATAGCAGTTAGCACAAACTCATCCCCATTAATTTATTCAATGTTGGACGCCTATGTTTTGTTATCCTTGCTCCAAGAATCCAGGTCTGTGGATGCAAGGGTTTTAGATTGTCTCATATTGATTGAGCTACTCCAATAATCGTTTATTCTTTACGATAGTTCAGACAATTTTGTCTTCAGTGATAAATATTTAGTGTTGTAGATAAAAAGATTATTATTCTATTATAAGGCTTCTCCCTCCAAAAGAGCATATGAAAATCACAATGGAAAATCTTCAAGGTACAGTCCAAGAATTATACCACCTGTTTGTGTTTGTATAAGAAAAAACAATCTCAGCGTAAAATTAGGCACTATTATTATTAATACCAAAGTTTCAAAAGCCAAAAGAGAGACTTAGAGAAAAGGAAAAGTTGGTTGAGACACGAGATGATAAGGCAAACAGCGGACTTGTGGATACTTTTGCCTTACTCGATTTCAAAACGAAGTAAACTCCTCAACGCATTATAAGTAGAAAAGTTCAACTACAAATGACAAAGAGAAAACGTAAACAACAACAATCCAGTAAAATTTTACCAGTGGGATTTGGGATGGTAGAGTGTACGCAGACCTTACCCCTACCCCAGAGGGTAGGGCTGTGCACGGATTGGATCGGATTTAGCACATTTCGGATTCGGATTTCGAATTTCGGATTCTAGAAAATTTAATCCGAATCCGATTTGAATTATATCGGATCTGATTCGGATTTTAAAGTTTGGATCGGATCGGATTTCGGATAGTAAATGCCTCAATGTTGCAAACTAATATGTATATTTTCTTTGTAAAAGAGGCAATGCATTAAGAAAAATTCATGTTTATACAATTATGAGAGTACTATGGTGCCAATATAGCTAACTCTAGCAATTTTAAAGGTAATAACTTGGAGGAAGATGTAACGAAAGTACTGACTATCCGAAATTAAAGTGTAGTATTTATACATTGCCTAATAATTTCGGATCTGATCTGATTAAAATATATCAATCCGATCCGAAATCCGAAATTTTTATAAACACAATCCGAAATCCGGTCCAATCCAAAATTGAATGGATCGGTTCGGATTTCGGATATCCGATCCAAATGAACAGCCCTACCAGAGGGAATAGAGAGCTTGTTTCTGGGAGACCCTCGGCTCAGAGACAATATATAAATCCGAGAAATAGCCTCTCTACCCCCTATGGGGTAAGGGTAAGGTCTGTGTACTTACTACCCTTCCCAGACCCCACTTATGGGATTACACCGGTTTTGTTGTTATTGTTGTTATAATCAATTCATCATTTGGTTAATAAATATCGGTTACATATATAGTTCCTTTCTTAAAATGCATATGTAAAGTTGATAATTTCATAATGTATTATACTCTTACAAGTCACAATGCAAAACGGAAAGAGGTTAAAATGCAAAGAGAAACATTATTCGAAAATATTCATCAAACAGTTAAAATGAATTATTTCTGGACGTAGAAGAAACAAGCTGTCGAGATGGCCGAGTTGGTCTAAGGCGCCAGATTAAGGTTCTGGTCCGAAAGGGCGTGGGTTCAAATCCCACTCTCGACATTACTATTCTTTATAGGCGAAATGGCCTCCTGGCCACTTGAACTTACATCGTTTTTAAAAGCCGATACACTAACTTACAAGTTTCCCATTTGAACACTCAAACTAGTGATACCCTTGACTAATAAACACGTTGGACCATTGACCCTCCGCGCGTGTATCACACTTCTGCTAACGTGTCCATCCGGTCAGCTAATGTGTCCGCCCAGTCAGCACTCAGCCAATTAAAACATGACACGTCAGAGGCGGAAAAATAAATCCCCATCAATTGGGGTCCCCCCTCATTTAGTCAGTATTCACCCGACATACCCCATTTTCCATTTAACTTTCTCTCTCTAAAACACACTCCTCTCCTTAAACCTAGGTTAGTAATCACTCGATCTTCTTCACAAAATTTCCAGATTCTACAAATTCCTCAGTTTTATTCACCAATCAAAGATTCAAAGCGTAGCCCAATTAACTAGGAACATATTATCCCCCCTTCCCCCAAAAAGAAATTGTCAACTTAGTTATTCTATTTCTTAAACAAATCATAAAGGAAACCAAAAATTAATTTTTACACATTTCTGTTTATCTGATCAACTCTGAATGCAACTCAGAAGCAATCACGCAACTGACTAAAAAATTCAAAAGAAAAAGATACACCAGTGAAATCTAACAAATTACAATTAAAAGTGTAAATGGTAACATAGTGATTGAGTTACCGGATGAATTAAAGAAAAATGCTCGAAAATTTAGAAGATGAAAAAAAACTGCACCTTGAGCTTTGGATGATGGAACTTTGACGGAATAAGGCAGACTAAAAGATGCAGTCAGCTGTTGAAGAAATGAATAAAGAAGAAGCCGTCTGGGAAGCGGTTCTCACGCTCCTAAAAGGCGTGAGACCCACGCACATAGCTGACTAGGAAAAACTGACACCACATGGGATGGGTCAATGGTCAAACGTGTTTATCAGTCAAGGGTATCACTAGTTTGAGTGTTCAAATGAGAAACCTGTAAGTTAGTATATCGGCTTTCAAAAATTACGTAAGTTCAAGTGGCCAGAAAACCATTCCGCCTTCTTTTTTCTTTTCCCCTTTTTAAATTGGACCTGAATAGTTGCTTTTTCACTTTCATTATCACAATTTTAAAGAAGGGACCAATACCAAGAGCTTTTAAAATAATATCCTACTTTTTGCGTTATCATATCAGCTTTGATCATTAAAAATCAACGGAATTGTTGGAATAAAAGAAAAATAATGATCGAAAATAAATCTACGATTTTAGTTTTATGGGTTCAGCATTTAAATATCTACTTATTTATGCAATTTTACTGATTTTTTACGCATAGATTTATGTTTAACGTCAAAAGTACTGCCCCTGATTAAGCAGATAGCATAATAATTCAAAAGATAAAAACTTAAAGGAGACTCCTAGAAATAGCTAAATAGAAAATTTATTATAATAAAAGGTTGTTGTTTAATTTTATTATCTAATCCACCTATAAAAATAAGAAAAAATGCCTCCATTTAATTAAAATTCACTGCGAACATTAGGCTGTTTACAAGACTGACTCCTTTTATTCAAACACTTAGTTTGATTAATTGTGCCAATTTTTCTAGTTGACGACCTTTATGCATGGCTGCAACTCGAATCTTATGTGATCTTTAAATTAAAACAATATCTACAAAATTATTTAATTTTTTACATACAATCATCATGTTGTATTTTTCTCTTGATGTATTAAAAACTAATTTCAATAATTCTGTTTTTGTGCTCAGCGAAGTGTTAATTGTGAAGGCTTTTAAGTGATGTTATTTTATTAAAATATTTTTTAAAAATTAAGTGACTAATTTATCTTCTACCTAAAAGTAATATTTTATTTGCTTCCTTCAATATAAATGTACAAAAATGTACGCTGCATCATTTTACATTTTAAAACTTATCTAGAAACATTAAGAGCAATTATTATGACACATGCATTAAGAACCTTTTCATTTTCCAAAAGAAATAACGTATGAAATTTTTACATGTACGTTATACATATTCTTTCTTCAAATTTGGCCTTTTATAATTGACATTATATTGTCACATTCTCCTTTAAACCTTTATGTTTTATCCAACATAAATTTTGAGATTCTAGCTAATTTTTAGATGTTTTCTTGGTTTATAGGTACAAACTTACAGTTATTGTACAAAACTTTTTTATAGATTGTCCATTGTCTGAAATGCAATCATAGAAATGTAACCATATTTTTCAAATGTCAAAATTAAGCATTGAAAATTGATAGGGGCATAGAATGATTCAGTTTTCTTTTGTTTATTTTTCATTGTTTCCTCAATTTTTTTCTTGTTTTTCCCTCCCAAATATTCTTTTGGTTTCTTTTTTCCTGTTTGGTATGGAAGACAATATTTATGTGAAAATATTTGTTTGATAAGACTATTTTTTTTTTAGTTGGTCATATTAAATTATAGAAAATATGAGGTTAATTATGCAATATTATTTTTCGTACTATTATTATTCTTTTGACTTATTGTACATGTTCATTATTTGCTACCATCTATTGGCCTGAGTTGATATTCGTCTTACGAACACATACAAAATTAATCTTCACGGGTAAGTTTATTTCTTATTTGTTAATGTACTTTTATAAATGTCTTGCTTATTTATATCTGCTCCTCTTTTTAAATATTTTTCATATCTATATCAACGAAACTCGATATTGTTTTTTATGCATATTTAGTCTTGAAAATGCTTGTTACTGTTTTGGTAAGAAGTACTGATCTCTCTATTATTTTATTTTTCTACTGTTATAGCCATAAACCAATGGTATAATAGGAGGTAAAGTAAAAAAATCACAAGAAAGTAAGTCTAACTCTCCACTTTCTACCACATTTAATCTTCTTACTTAAACAATAATTTAAGACGAGGAATATTTACTAAATTTAATTGAGTTTTTGGTCTAGAAAGTGACCCCTATTTAGGATAAGTAATATTTTTTTATATTATTGTAAAGTATCTTACAAATTTGATTGAGTTTCATGGTTTTGAATCCTACTTCAATATGCACTTTTGTGAGCCATGATGAATCCTACAGGCTTGAATCTTCATCAAAACCAATAGTTATTTTCTAGGTTAAGTTGTGACGTGTACTAGCAATATAATGGTATTTGTTCTCCGTATATGTAGCAGTGAAAACGAAATAGCTTCTCTATTCTGTCGCGGTAAAGATAAGATCTGCATACACACTACCTTTTCCAGACCCCACTTACGAGATTTTACTGAGTCATTGTTGTTATTGTACGTAGCAATGAAACAAAGTGACTTATTCTTATTTGTCATTGACTTCAGTGTCCTCATCTAACACAAAAGATAGAAGGATTATTCATCTCTCAAAATATAATGCACCATTGACAAAAATATATTAATAATATCTATTTGCATTTTTTTCCAAAAAATAAAAAGAATACATAACTTATACACTGAAACTGAAGTAAGGCATTGAGGACACATATGGGGCATATATTCTTTCTTTATTGAGCTAACTAATAAGACCGTCATCCATAAAACTTACTCTCTTTTTTTAATTTTTTTACTCCCTCCGGTTCACAATAAGTGATTAATTTACTTTTTTATTTTGTGTCCATTTATATAATCAAGAAAGAATTCAATTTATTTATACAAAATAACCCTTATGTACATATCCCTAAAAAAAATCTTACTCCTCACATTAAATATTTAATTAAAGACAATTTTGTCATACAAGATATTTTTGTATAGAATTTAGTATTTTCTTAGTGGGCGTGCCAAAAGTAAATTGATCACTTATTGTGGACCGGAGGGAGTAGTTTATAACTCAAATATATTACTAAATAATAATATTTTTATGATCTTTTAAAATTATTTACTCATTATCGGGTACACGTACAAGGCATATTTCCAAAGACTAGTAGCTAAAAACACAAATGATGTCTAAAAATTTGTTTAAGACATAAATATCGCATTACAGTTTGGCATTTGAATAATTAAATCAACTTGAATTCTTAAAATGTATGAAAATTGTAGTGATGATAGTACTAATGAAATATTCAAATGTTTTGACACTTTGTAAAATAGAAAAGTGTCATACAAATTGAACGTATTTTTTCTTTATCTATATCTATTTATATTTATATTTATATTTATATTTATATTTATTTATACTATATTAAAAGCACGAAGGCCTTAGCGAAATATCGTTCGTCTTTTTTACCCCTTTAAAATAAATTTTACACTAGATAAAATAGTCATTTAATTATTTTTCCCATTTTTAGGAGTTTAAAATTAACTCAAATTTTACTTATTAAGTCTTTCCTTATTTGACTAAGAAAGAAATTTATTTATTAAGTGTTTCCCCAGCAAGATAGTTCAACTGATCATGGAATGTGTAACAAATGTTAGTTACTCTATTTTGATTAATGGAGGTCTGACTAAGAGGTTTAAGGCAGAAAAGGGATTGAGGCAGGGGGGGCCTATGTCCCCATACCTCTTTGTACTAGCAATGGAGTATCTAAACAGAACCTTGAAGACTCTCAAAGATGTCCCAGATTTCAATTTTCATCCAAGGGTGTGCAAGGCTTAATCTCACTCATATCTGTTTTGCAGATGACCTTATAATGTGTTGCAGGGCTGATAAGATATCAATCCAACTATTACTAGATAAGTTCAATCATTTCTCTAAGGTGACATGTCTTATGGCCAATCTAGAGAAGAGTTCTATATATGTGGCTGGTGTGAGTCTGGAATTCAGGGAGATGATATGCTCAGAGTTTCAGTTTAAAATGGAGACGTTACCCTTTAAGTACTTGGGGGTACCACTATCTTCTAGGATGCTGTCAATTCACCAGTGTTTGCCTCTGGTGGAAAATATAACAAATAAAATAAAATGTTGGACTTCAAAGTTGTTGTCATACAGTGGTCGGTTGCAGCTGATTAAAAGTGTGTTATTTGAGATGCAAACATACTAGGGACAGGTATTCATTATTCCAAAGAAGATTATACAGTTAGTAAATTCTGTATGTCGGATATTTCTATGGACAGGAAGTTACAGCCCTTCAAAAAGAGCTCTAATTACCTGGGAGAGAATATGTATGCCTACTTCTGCAGGGGGATTAAATGTGATTAATTTTGAATGGTGGAACAAGGCTGTTATATGTAAAATGATGTGGGCAGTACACATGAAAAATGATGCATTATGGAATTAATGGATACATTTTATATACATAAAGAAGGAAGATTTTATTGTGATGCAGACACCAAAGCAAGCCAGTTGGTTAGTTAAGAAGATCTTTGATATTAGAGATTGGTACAAGAAGGCAGAAATAGTTGCAAACATAGATAAATTCTGTATGAGAGGTAAATTTAGTATCCACAGAATGTATACTCTCTCAAGGCCTCAGTATCCTAAAGTTGAATGGAAAGCATTGCCTCTGCAAACTGGTATTCCTAGACACAACTTTATCTTGTGGTTAGCTTTAAATCACAGACTATCTACTGTGGATCGCCTTGCAAAATGAGGAATTCAAGTAGATCAAGATTGTGTATTATGTAAGGGAGGATAGGTTGAAAATATGGAACACATATACTTTGAATGTCAATATACAAGGTATATTTGGAGCAGGCTCTTGGCTTGGATGGGAGAAAACCATCAGATAGGCACATGGCTTGATGAGGTTACATGGATGAGTAAACGAGCAAGAAGTAGTTGAGCCCATAACAACATCCTGGTCTTCTTGTTTGCTGCAGTAACATATCAAGTATGGACAGAAAGGAATATGAGAAGATTTCAAGGGAAGGAGAAGGAAGCAGAAAGGAAGATTAGAGATATTGTCCTTCAACTCCACATTAAAGGACAACAAAAAGCGAAATGAAAAAAGAGACTTGAGCAGCTAAATAGTTTTCCATAGGGAGTGTGTGTCTCTATTTGGTTGCTATTGTATGTTGAATTAGTTCTAAGTGTTTCCCAAAAGTAATTAAAGTAGTTATATTGATGTAATGAGTCTAACTCTTGAGTCCTAAAGAGTTAGAGGCACTGTATATTTGCTCTTGGTTAAATAAAGTTTTGAATTTGACCCCAAAAAAAAGAAATAAATTATTATATTTTGGACTTTAATTCATTAAAAAATTTACAGCTTTAATTTTGATATTTCGACGTCCGAGTTCCTAAACTAACAAAATATAAATATGAATCAACCAGACGCTAATAAAAGAATTTAAAAATAGAAGATACTTAAGCAAATTTGTGGGGGAAAAAACACAATTTCAAATTAAAAAAGTTATCTTGAATATTCCATAGTCATAGGGCCGCGAGATGCTTGTGTATCTTGTATTGATGAGCATAAATATCTAAAAATATCATACAAATAATATTGAAAAATATTTTGAGTTATAAAATAAAATTTAAAGAAGTAAATCCTAAGTTTATGAAAATAATAAATATTGAATTAATGATCATGTTTAGCTAACTCCTCAAAGAAATAAAACATGCCTTACAAATTATGCAGCATTTATTATTTGTAAATATTAATAAAAACATGAATAACAAATCAATCAAAATATACATTAGCACGTCAACCAAGGTCACCTATTTAAATATTAAATAAGTATTTGAATTAAATAATGAGCAGAATAGTTCTATTTTATTCTTTTCGAATCCATAATATATATAAAATTACTTTTTAAGTTTACATAAATTTTAGAGTACATAACTTTTTGTCCATAAAAAGGAACGAAGGCAGAAAATAGAACAAAATCGATTATAGTATAATATTAAGAATTAAATTAGTTAAAATGTAAACTTGGATAAATGAGAATAAAATAATAGAAGACAAAATATATCTATAAAGAGATGTGAGGTAAGATACAACCTATAATATTCGGATCTCATATTATAAAATATGTATAATTTCAAAATACAACTAATTTAACTAATTCATCAACTTTGCATTCAAAAGATATTGAATTCAACTACTATGTCATTCTAATAATAATATATACTAAAAAAATTGATTGACGCTACATAGGTGCAACGCACGTAACGTAACACTAGTGACTGAAAAAACCAAACGGAGCACATAGAGTGTTAGGTATTAAAGTAAACGATATATAGTAAGGTATGATTTGATCCCCTTACTTGTACTCATTTTACAATATTAATAAAAGGCAGAATACATAACTGGATTCTTAAATTTAATTTTTTTTTGTCATTTGGACACTTAAACATAGAGTTGTTCCTATCAGGCCCTTCAACTAAACTACATATGTGCCAATTAGACACTTTGTAGACCATCCAAGAATTTTTTTTATAAAAATTAAACGTGTGTACTGCAATTGCCTCTAACACCTTAAAATATTCAACCTTATATAATTAACCCCCCAAACAAATTGAAATTCATTTTCAGAAAATGGAAAACCTGATCGTCGACTCTGGCGACTTAGTGCCCTAAAAAGCCCGCTGAAAATTTCCTCCGTTCAACTTCATCACACTTCTTCTTATTTCGATTTCACTGAAATATCACGCTATTCTCTCTATTCCTCGTCTAAGTTGGTGTAGCTTACAAGCACCGTGTAAAGAGAACAAGCATGCCAAATGTCAGGACCCCAAATCAATAAGGGTCGTGATGGCGTCTATCGTGAAACTAGGCCAGCCAACTCTGATTGTAACATATACAGCTTTCCTTTTAAATTCATAAGTCGGAATATTTCATTTAATAACTCTATTTAAAAACATAGTTAACAGCAAAATATCACAAAAACCAAGACTAACCACAGCCCAACACCCGGAGACAACTGTCATGAGCATCTAAAGGGATAAACACAATATCTAATAACAGGCCTCTGCTAATACAGTCCAGGAAATACTAGGAATCTATGACTAAGAGAGGAAAGAAGGACAATTGTGGACGCCGAGCAGCTACCTCTATCCTCGATCAACTCCGAGCAAAGGAGAACTCAGTTATCGCTCAGATCTGGCACCTGGATCTGCATACAAAGGTGCATGCAGTAACGTGAGTACGCCAACTTAATAAGTAACCAAAATAACTAAAAACTTGAGTGCAGCGACAAGCATTTAAATCATAACTTCATAAAAATAGGTGCCAGTGAACACAAATAAAGTAAATCAAAAGTCCGCATTATTTTCCAAATACTTTAAAACTCCAGTTTTCCCCAGTTATTCTCGCATAAAACCTTAAATCCATGTTTATTAAGGAGACTCGGTGTAAAATGAGTGAAAAGCAATAATCTCACAATTTATAGCCTCTCGGGCACAATATCACTCATGAATAGGGTCTTTCTGTCACTCATGACTCCACTAGCACAGTCCAAGCTCACACTCAGCACTCTCACTCAACAGGTACCATAAATACACATAACTATTGCGGCGTGCAACCCGATCTAATATATATATATATATATATATATATATATATATATATATATATAT